>KZ651129.1:677054-688967 GCA_001010745.2 Gerris buenoi
AGTTGGGTATCAAATGAAAGCTGCTGAAGAGTAGGACACAAATATATATTTGCTTTTTTAAAGTTTGCATTCCTTATTGGTTTATTACTGATAAAAAACATTGTGACCCCCCGGGGAATCGAACCCGGACTCTTGAGATCGAAGACCAGAAATCATAATTACATAATGGGTATGCTTACTCATCTACAAAACCCTAAAAAGTACTTGGGGCAAGTACTTCCCTGTGATTTTTTTTTTTTGTTTTTGTTTTTTTCACTGAGGTAATTAGATGTTGATAAACAAAATATACAAGATCTATCTCTTACTGGTGGTTATGTGGAAAGATTGGAAGTTATGTGGCCTATTTTCACTATGTTAATTAGATCTTGACAAACAAAATATGCAAGATCTATTCTCTTACTGGTAGTTATGTGGAAAGATTGGTAGTTATGTGACATACTAATTTAATGACTAAGCAACAAAATTATATTTACATATAAGTATTTATATAACTTTTGTTTTTTCCGACCTTTAAAAATGTTTATACGAAGTGATGTTGTTTTGTCAATTTACAATGTAAGTCGAGTTCATGGTAGAGATGGAAAAGGGCAATAAAAGCCGTGTACACGCCTGGCATAATGGTAGAATAGGGTAACCCTCTTTCTTTACTGCCAAATAAAATCTCATTCTGTTACGCCCGCTATTCTTATACTTTCCTCGGTAAACAAACAACAGACGGACATCTTGTTTTACCAGCATTTAAAAAAAGACATAACATCATCTTAGAGATATTTGGTAGCTTACAGTTTAATTTCTTCTTTAATTTGTGGGCCGATTAAGGGTAATTAAAAAATTATTTAATCTTATTTAATTTATTCTTAAATTCGCTACATTTTGCCCCTCTCCGGGGCATAATCATGCCTAAATGCATAGTTTCCATAATCACAACGTATTTTCTTATAAAATTAAATAACAAGAGATTCTTTTCTTACTTATTTATATCTGTTGCATACAGTCGGGTTAAATTTACCGAATAAATGATTCCGTCAAAATTACGACAAACGTTGTGTAATTTAATTTCATTTTTTAATGATTTGCACAACTTAAATTATTTTATTAAGCTGCATTCTTTAATAATTTTTTTTTTTTATGACATAATAGAGGTCATCATTTTATTTTTTAAGATGTAATAACCTATTTAAATTGTACAAGGTAATTTTTAATATGATTATATTAGTTTATTATATCATTTTATCGTATTTTTAATAAATTTATCACATGTGTAATTTATATGCACTTATTTATTTAAAATAATCCTTAACATGTTATCATTTTTCAGGTAAGAAACTGCTTTTACTTCTCAATTAAATACTGTAAGTATATTCTTTTTTTGTTCTGTATAATTTTGTAGGAGTTTAATTATATTTATGACAAATTCAAGACACTTAATAATTGTTTTTCAATCAAAATTTATCTGCACTATCATACTTTATTCGAAATTAGAGGGTTGGTGGTGGGTGTTGGCCATTTTAATAGATTCGAAGAAGATGTCGCCCTACCTAATATACATTTTTAATTTATTAAAGCAGTTTTTGGCCTATATAACACTGCCATCAGTGCCGAAAATTATTACCAATACCGTGGTGTTGTGGATCATTTGTAAAATTAGTTTAAATATTAATACCTCGTATATTAATTTTTTTAACCCCTTAACTCCTCAGGATCAAAATGTTTAAGAATTCGCTTTTTAAAAAAGGAGAATAATTAAATTTAAAATTGTTACTACATTATTGATTAATATAATTAATAATTTTAGTAATATTCCAATTAACACTTATGTAAAAATGAAGAGCAGTCTCGTGTAAAAAGTTGTGAGATCATAGGGTGTAGCCAATTTTCCCTCGTCAAAGTACGAGTAAATTCTACTACGTCTGATTTATCAAGCACAGGAAAATTATATTTCTCTGTCACCATCTCTATTCTTTGCCCCTCAAAAACCCAAAAATCATCTTTCCCAAATTATTCTACACGTTTAAATTTAAATACTTTTTCTGTCTTGTTTAATGCGTTTCGCAAAGAGGCTAAAATTATAGGCAGTGTCTTATATAATTTTGTATCCTCGTGCTGCGACTCTCAAATTACAAGTTAAAAAAAAGTTATAGAGATTTTAATAGGTAGAATATGATAACCAGAAAATGTAAGAACTTCAATAAAAATTTTAATTTATTTTCAGTTATTGTAAAATTAGTTTTATTTCAAATATTTGAGTACCTACCATATAAATGAGTTTGATGACATATTTATATGTCCAATAAATAAATCTGTCACCTACTGTTTTGATGTTCAACAATTACTTTTCCCCTGCTTTTTCTCGTCAGAAAAACTACTATCCTTCTTTCTCCGCATGCGTTCTTCATAAGGAACTAGGTATATCAAATTTAGAATGCTTCGGTCCACGTTTTTCTATTATTTTATCAGTAAATAATATTGTGCCTATCAATGCAGGTTCATCAGCTTCACTCTCGTGATAATCGGTGTTTAAGTTTAATTCAAGCATACCTGGGACGTCTAATCACATAATGTCTCCTATTTCATCATCATTTATACCTTCTTCATCTTTCAAGCTATCTACATCATCTGGCAGCAATATAACTCACTCTATACAGACATGTATAGAGATCATTATCATAGATCATGTTTGTCATATAAACAAAATACTTCGTTACTAAAATATATAGAAATAACTATTGTTTATAAAATATGTGAAATGCATCAAGCAATCAGCGAGCACTTTGAATTGTTAAAATACTTCAGTAAAGAATATTTCCCTCCTACTAAATTATTGTCTACATAAACTAGTAATATATTTTGGCAAAGGAAATGTTAATTTGTTTGTATTAATATGTGTTATTGGTAGTTTGTCAAATAGCAGAGCCCTGTTCTAAGAATGTTTATTCAGACTTTTCAACCTATTAATGTTAACTTACTTAGAACATTTATTATTATTATTTTTTTAATTTTTTTTTATACATAATCTTCGATAATAGGGACTTTCTTTTCCTTCTTTCATAAGATTGCTAAGAGCCTTATTATTTTTTTATTTTTTTTTATTTTTTCATTTCTAGTTCTTAAAGCCTTGATTGCTTAGACGAATTGAGGATTTAGTATCCATATTGCTCACAATACTTCTTTGTATTTATTTTTGTTTTTAGTATTTTAAATCACTAATGATTTATAGGTTGTCAATGTTCGGTTATTTTAGATTTCTTCCACACAAAAAAAGAAGTTAATGGTAAAATTAATATTTTAATATGTTCAACTCCATTCAATTACTATTATAGCGATAAAATAAAAAAAATAGTCAATTTGGCGATTTACCGTTAAAATTAATGAGAAATAAACAGTACTAATTATCATTAAAAAAATAATAAATATTATAATGATAATAAATAAATATTTATTTAAAATTGGATAAGGTTTGTACAGTTAATTAAAATGTAATGATCCGTAAATGTTATTTTCCTCTGTCATACTTAAATTAATTGTCCCACTGAAAAATTCAATTACTCTTTGATAATCTGGGTTTAGCGATCGGGGGTTTTTGCGAATTTATCTGGATTAATGGGTGCGGAATAAAAAGGGATTATTCCATTTGCTGATGGATTAGATTTCCACGAAATAAACAAAGGACATTTGGAAGTCGTTAAAGTATGTAAATATGAAGTTGACACAAACTTTTCACTTCTTCGGTTGTTAATTTTAGTTTCAATCAGCTAGATTGAGTTTTCATTGGAATTAAGCAAATAGAGATATAAATAAATACTAATTTCGGCTATATTCTACCCTCATTAATACTCTGGATTTATTTGAAATTGGTCCTGGGGGTGAACCATATAGGATTTACACATTTCATGTGAGATATTTCTGAGTGGTTTTGTTGGAATGCCACCCACTTCAAAGTTGCGTGGATTTCTTATGAAGGACAGTCGTAGCTTGAACTTTTAATTCTATTTGGCCTACCGTATAGAAAAATAAAGTTATTCGATGATGCCAATCTTTTAAAATAGGAGTAATATATAAAATTGCGGTTCTCTGGTGGTATCGGAGTTAGTTGTATCATACATCGGAGTTAGTTGTATCATGCATCGGAGTTAAATAGTTACATTCAATAGAGTTAAATAGTCTCACAATTAGAGTCCCACTCCAGTAATATAGCATTATATTATTCTAGTCAATTTTTCTTTAACTATTCGTACAATTCTTATTTCTTATTGTTTTATTTTTTTTGCTTCCGCTTACCGAATGAAACGGAAGCTATGCGATCGTTCTGAAGAACGAAAATATTTAATGTCTCAATTTTTGCGAACCGACATATATCTTATTATTAGCTTATTTTTGGTCTTTTTTGTGCCCATTTGTTTTTCTTCAACATGAGCACAAACTCACATTTATTTTCTCATGTATCTTCAAAAGTACTCATCTGAATTTTATGAAATTTGGATTGTTTGTCGAAAGCAGACCGCAGAAACAATTAATAGGATTAGAAGCAATTAATTAGGGAAACAATTAAACAAATTAAGACGACAATAATGGTTTTTAAATGCAGAAAATCAATTTAAGTCCGTGTAAATAAAGCTATGTTCCACACCATTTTTTGAACAATCTTTTCGAGTTACTTTCACTAGAGGTAAGGTTGCCTATATTATAGATTCAAAGATATTATATATTTGCTTTATATCTATGGCAATGTTAGAATTGTCTCATCGGTGTCTCCTCAGATGTGGCTGTGAGAAATGACTATTAGTTTCTTTAATTTTACACATCAATTTCTGTTAATTTAATGTTAGGTCAATTTCTGTTGGTTTAATGTTTGGCCAATTTCTGTTGGTTTTATGTTTGATCAATTTCTGTTGGTTTTATGATTGATCAATTTCTGTTGGTTTATTTTTTGGCCAATTTCTGTTGGTTTAATGTTTGTCCAATTTCTGTTTTTTTAATGTTTGGCCAATTTCTGTTGGTTTAATGTTTGATTTTCCTAAGCATGAAATAAGTGTTAATTAAATTAAACCTACATGTATAATTATACATATTTAACCTATATGTTTTAATTATTATTATATTATGTCTACTGTTACTCTGCTGTAAAGCATTCACTCTAATAATTTAGTTAGTGTTTTTTAATTCAGTTATTTGTTTCAAACAGTTTAGTGTGCAAGTAGCTCTTCTTTATTTAATCTTTTAACCCTTACCTCGCCCTCAATTCCGGCTCTAACAATAGCCTGACATAACAATAGCCCTCCTCTCTTCTCGTCATTCATTACTGCCTGTTTTTCTTCAAAATGGCGTCATAAAGAAAACGAAGCAAATGGATTATCAAGTCAGTTTTTTTTATTATGTTGATTTTTCATTTTTTTTTCTTTCTTTGTTAAGATTGCTAAGAGCCCTAACGCGAATAGCAATTAATTTAGTCTTTTCAAGTTGTTGTTTTTTTTTCGCAATTTCTTTTATATTAATCTTTTTCCTCTATTTATTTATTGTTAATTCTTAAAATTAAATTACATTTTTCTTTCATCATTGTGCTTTCTTCCCGAAAAACTAGTATTTCCTCCTTTAACTTTGTGTATATTTAAAGACTTTTTGTCTTTGTCCTATTTGAGCGAAAAACATTCTTTTCGTCTCTTTTTCATAGACTTAATCAGTAAAATGGAGAAAAAGGTGAACATTCAAAGTTAGATAGTCATAAGTAAATGTATAAACAGTGAAACGATATTTTTTTAATTTTTTTTCCAATACATTTACAGTACCTTATTTTTCTCCTTAAAATTATATTTTTAAATAATTATAACTATTTCTTTTTAAATAAATCTCTGAATTGAATTCATACCTCAAACAAAATCTATAAATTCTGAATTGTATCAATAGCTAGTAAATTTTTGCTTTCGAGATTACCGAATGTGACTGAAGCATCGTGATCGTTATGAAATCAAAAATCCCATGACAGAAAACTGTTTCAGACATCAGCAGAGCAGTTTTCGCATACTTAAATGATGCAATACTAACCATTGTTGTGTCATTTGTTTAAATATCTTTAAAAAAAAAAAAATAAAATAAAATTTAAATAGAGCTTATGGTTGAAATTAAGACAGTACCCTATGTGGGCTACTTTCAACAAAACAATACCAATTTTTGAAAAATACGATGAGTACTTTTAAAGATTTATGGGTTTATAAAATAAACTTTGTGCGCAAGTAAATGAGAATCCAATGGGCGCAAAAAGTTGGAACTAGGATATAGGATTAGTAATGAGCTAATTATGACTAACCATCTATATATTAAATCGGGAGAGTAGTTTTTAAGATAAGTTGGTTCGGAAAAATTTGAACGGCCACCAACTGATAGACGTGTGACCCAAAATATTCTCTGATGTCTGAAACGGATATCTGACTTGGAATTTTTGAATTCGGAGAGTTCAGTATTTAGTTAAACAATGAATAAATAAAATAAAATAAATGTCGTCCTTCAGTACGATTGAATTATTTTCAATCTGAGTTTAAAGATTAAAAGGAACTGGTTTTGACTATTGCGGTTAGTTTTGAGTGAGGACTTCGATAAATTAATTAACAGTCACATTTTGGTTTTTTGCTATTGAGGTTTGACAATATAATTTCCAAGTTTACCAAGTTTATTTAGGCAAACGATCAGTAGAGAGTGGTTTTGTTATTAGGATGATAAAATGCTTATTCAGGAAAATTAATTTTATTTTATGAGCCGGATTTTAACCAGAAAAAGTCGTTTTTAAATGTCAGTTAAAATTGAAAAAATATACTGCCAATTAGTGTGGCGCATAGCTTCCTCGCACCTTATCATGTACTTTATTGTATATTAACGTTATTGTTGGAGATCAACAGTTGTTCTTCATTTTACTTTATTATTTATGTTTTTTCATATAATTGTGTTGGAAACCAAACATCTTTATATTTTAATTTGCAAATCTTATTTATTTCGACTGACTCGGAAATACTATCATCGGAAAACAAAAAAAAAAAATCTTTCCTTTTCTCTTCTTTTCTATTTTGTTGAGGATTCTCTTCATGTTAGGAAATCTGGTTTAGAGCAACTTAAAATTTAATTTAATTTCATTTTTTTTGAATTCCTAAATAGTTTAAAATTTTCTTTGTAAATTTTGGTAGGCGGTATGTTGGAGACCAACAGTTGTTCTTTATTTACTTTATTATTTATGTTTTTTATTATTTTGTAAAAAATGGCAATTTTAGCAACAAACGAACATATCACTTCTACATTTTAAACTCATTTCTTCGTTAACGTAAATAATGTAAGATTCGCAAGAAACCACGATGCAACCTCCTCCTTTTCTTCGAATGTGTTCGGAAAAGGCATCACTTTCACTGGAATTCGAACACATATGATTCTACGTAAGANTGAATTTGAACAGCTGATTATTTTGAGTTCTCTATATTTTTCCTGTGTGCGCGTCAAAACGATCTTTAATACTGGTAAGTTTCACGCTTTTATCTCTTTTGGTTCAAAAGTTATTGGAACCGTACAGAGTGACAGACAGACACAAGAACGAAACTATATGGGTTTCTTTTTTTTGGTTTTACCAACGAAACCCTAAAAAAAGGCCCTTCTACCTTTCCACAAGTTTATGCTACTCATATACTTGTTTAAGTGAAGTGAATTCGAATCACATCATGGACACTAATCAAAACTTCACTTAAGTATAGAAGGCTGTGCATTATCTGTGATCACATGTCTGCCTAGTTTAACTTGAATCATTCTATTACAAGAGGTCTTGAACAAGGTAAATCTAGTTACTAGATTACCTAGGTTTTGATTGCATTCCATCCTCTCAGCGCTGTGTTGTTCGTCATAAATCTCTAAATTGAATCTTGAAATCGATACCGACTGATGTTCGTGGTATTAGTCTCGTTGGAGATAAACCTAATTTTATATCTGATTTTTTTTTACCATTTTAACTATATTATATATAATAATTTTAAATATTATATTAATAATATTTCTTATATTAACCATGTAAGTCTACATGGTCCTACGCACCAAGTTCATGTAAGGCTAGTAGAAGTATCTTGAAAAATAATTTTATTACTATTATAAGATATGATTTAGTTTTATAGTCTTTTAAAATATTAATTTATTTCAATTCAGTTTTTATAGAAGTGTAGTGGAGTCACTTAATTATAAATAAAAAATACGATTTTCCACTTTTATAGGGAAACACTTTTTTTAAATAAATTAATACTGAATATAAATTTTTGTTGCACGTCATTTAGTACAACAATATGCTATAGAGGTTTTATTTTCTACAAATTTTCATTTTTATAATAAAATATATAATGTTAAATTTGGTAACATATTATTCAATAAGATTATATTCTAAAAAAAGGTCAGTCATAAATATTAATTTTCTATATAGTTGTGTCAACTTGTAGCGGTGAAAATATATTCGAATTCGTTTTAATCACATTTAGAATAATAAAAAAAATATGTGTGTGAGACTCACGTATTAAGTGAAATTTAAGTTCTAGAAATAGAATAAACATATGAAATATGTGTATGAAATAGCACAATATACCTTATATGAGTAATGCATATTATATAAATAATTTATTACAATGCCGCCACAGTCAGATAACTCTTCAAAGAAACATAATTTCAATTAATAAAATATTTTCATAAAATTTTAGTGAATAATGAAAAAAATAACTTGAAAACAACTTTTATATGTATAACATAATTATAATGTATATATATAACGCTTATATATACCGATTATATGTATTCAAATTTATCTACCTCCGTGGTGCAAAGGTTAGCACTTTTGCCTTCTGACTCAGAGGTTGATCAAGACTTCTCGGTGGATCAAGACGCGTCCAAGTAAAAGATTTTTTACAGGTAAATCTTTCATTTAGACGAGTCTCGAATAACAAACTTCGTTGCATGCAATTTCGTTTCATCCTCTATCGTGCCTAAAGAAGTTTCACTTCCAAAATTTCTAGACAGAAATCCCAATTTTTCCCTTCTTCGGTGGTTATATTGGATAATAGCTTCGGTGGTTATATTGGAGTATAGCTCTAACCGTTGAGCAGTAAACATCGTTTGATAAGCAGTTGTTTTCTTGTTTTTGTTGTTTCTTTACGCGTTTCGTTGTCGGACTGGTCGGCTTCCTGCCGTCCATTCAGTTCATTTTCTTTCTTTCTTTTTTTTTCTTTTTTTCTCTTTACCTTTTACTATGCCCACCGATTGCCTTATCTGTGTGGCCAAGGTGTTCCGTGACCAACCGGCCCTTTTGTGTACGGTGTGCAAAAATATTGTCCATGCTAATTGTCTTAATATTAAGNGACTTGATTTTTGGTCTACTAACTAATTCTGTACTCAGGATCACGAAAATCATACTGTCCACCATAATTGGCGGGACATGGCCGCTCTCCGCCGGTTTGTTTTTTTCAAACGCCTACTGCCAAGCTACGTCCCGCAGACGAACTTAGCCGACCACTTATACTTAAAAGGCACTAAAAGATTGACTTGTATACAAATTTCTAGCTTGATGTTAGTCAGACATTTTTTTGCACGCAATCTCCTGGACTATAATAGGCATTTGCAAAAAAAAAAAAAAAAAAAAAAAAAAAACGGTGGAGAGCGGCCATGTACCGCCCTTTTTGGTGGTGATATAGTTATTAGACCAATTATCAAGTTGATAGTAGTCTGTCTCTTGATAGAGAAACACTTTGATTTGGAGTAGTATTTGACGACTAACTAACCTGTCAAGAGAAAAACTGACATCAACTTGATTTTCGATCTACAAACTAATTCTGTACTCAGGATCACGAAAATCACATTGTCCACTATAATTGGCGGGACATGGACGCGGTTAGTTTTTTTTAAATACTTATTTCCATGCTATGTCCCGCAGAAGAACTTAGGCGACCACATATTCTAATAAGGCACCAAAACATTACACACAAAATTTTAGCTTGATGTTAGTCAGACACTTTTTTGCACGCTATCTCCTGGACTATTACCAAGCTATGTCCTGCAGAAAAACTTTGCCGACCACAGATTCTTAAAATTCTAGCTTGATGTTAGTCAGACACTTTTTGCACGCTATCTCCTGGTCTTTTAAATGATAATTATAATATGAATTACTATATTCAGAAGCTTAGATCCTTTAAGGGTAATAATAAGAAGAAAACTAGTACTCTTTCATGCTATATGAATTACGTTTTTTAGGAACAAAGTCAAAATTTGTTGAAAGAAAGAAATTACAATATAAAATAGTTATTTATAGGGTATTTTTTTGTATAAAAAATTCAAATTTATTAAGCTTTGCAGAATAAGATTCTTCCACAATCTTTTCTCATTTAGTTTTTTTCACTGTTTACTGCCTTCTTCATACATTTTAATTACTTACTTTGGCTTTGGCTTGACTTATTTGTTTTTCTCAAATTTATACTGGTGATAATAACGTCATTTCCCAATTTCACGAGTTTTAGAATAAAGCGAAATTTGGCTCTGCATTTAATAAAATGAAAATCGGAGCTTTGATTAAAAAAGTTGTGCTTCCTCCTCTAAAAGAAAGTAAAAGTGAAGCGGATCACAGTTATTCCCTTTTCTCTCTCTCTTTCAATTCTTATTAATATTTAACAAAAAGTCTGTTGCTTTAATTATATGTTATAAGTTTCCATCTAAGCCACTTTTTTAAAAAAAGCTCAAATTACCTACCTGGCCTTAAGAAAGATAATTAATTGAAATGAGTTCTCTTCTAGTACAATAACTGACTTTATAATTAAACTATTAATATTACTTCCACCTTTGAAACTAACCGTGTGAAAAGTAGGTGTATTTTACTCTTCATGTTACTTTCAAGATTAAAAACGTATTTGCAGTATTTTAGTCCGCTACCACTATATTTACATTATAAGCTAAATAATGTTATACGGTATACGGTATCGTATCTTTTTAAATGTGTCATCTATTTATACATATATACAGTATGTCCCCAATTCGATTTGCCTGTAAGTGTAAATTACAAAAAAAAAATTCATTTTTCGAGAAGTAGTTACTGTTTATAATAATTTTTGCGTGTTTTGAAATGAAGAATTATCATGTTAAAAATTTCGTACTGCGTAAAATGCGCCCTAAGATATAAATTTAAAAAAATAGTATTAAGCGTAAAGTGGAGTTATTTTTGATTTTTCGAAAAAATGTTACTCTTTAACTCTTTATACAATTGTTTATGTAATATCCCACAAGGTAATTTATGTCATAATAAAGTCAGTAAAATGTATGTCTGAAATTACCCCTCTCCCTACTGTACCCAGTTCGGATTGACTATATGTGTAAATTAAAAAAAAAAAATATATATTTTTCGTAAAAGTTACTCTCTATAAAAATGTATGCTTGTTCTAAAACTAAGATTAATCACACAACAAATTTTGTACCATGCTCTCTATACCTAAAAAGTACAAATCTTATTTTTATTTGTTTATTTATTTTATTTTAAAAAAGTTTACAATAAAAAATTGCACACCATAATACCATGATTCTTTTATTTTCACATAAAATACATATCTTTGTTGCAATTCGTTACTTTTTAAAAATTAATTTCGTAATGTTTTGGTAACCACAGCAATTAATAAATTTTAACATAAATTTCCTTAGTAGCATAAATTTAAGTAAAACTTAAATTTTGAAATAGAAGATTTCTGTTACCGTTCTTTTCAATGTAATAATTAATTCAATTTACTAGGATATTAAATAAACAATAAAGAGTAACATTTTTAATAGCATTAAGGTATTAATCAAGTAACATTTATAAATAACACCGCTTTACTCTTGATAATATTTTTGAAAATTTTAATTTTTTGGTGTGAAATATATGTGCATATATATATA
>KZ651129.1:720508-731008 GCA_001010745.2 Gerris buenoi
TTTTTATCTTGAAATTATTTCACTCCATTTTGCAAACTGTTTGTAAATTTATTTATTGTCAAATAACAGAATTGATCAAAATAAATTTTCATAGGATACACGTATATCTATATACTTAAATATACATTCTTAATAATTATTAATATAGAATCTATATTATAAAAATAACTGTCTTAAAATGATATAATCATATTATTTTAAATAATACTGTAAATGCTTTTTTTTATATACCTTGAAATAAAAAGTTACTTTGGGAAGACTCCAGTTTATGTTTTTGGAGATTAGAGTGTATATTATGCATTATTAAGTTATTATGTTATGTATTTTAAACATCTCACGTTTCTCGCCTGATTGCTAAAATGATTAATTTCCTTGCTTTTGTCTTCTTGTTTGTACGTTTAATATAAAGAATCTTCATTAGTAGTTTTGACGGAGATTTTCTGGTATTTAGATAATAACATATTATCATTACTGAAGAAATATAACACACATCTATGGATTAATCAGTATATTATATGATTACAAGAATAAGAAGATGAATCTTTATTGTTAAAATGTCACAGTACTTCAATAATTTCTAACTAAGTTACTTTATTCATTATTGACTTTCCCTATTCCTTTTTTAAAAAAAATTAATAAACCCTTATTCCGTTACTTTACCTAACTAAATAATGATCTTTGTTAAAGTAAAAGGTCTTTGTAAGCAAAAGTAAGATTCTTCTTGTGAGGCTTAGGTTTAATATAAGGTCTTTTATCTGCTTAGACCCTAGTATTAACTCTTAGGCCCTTTGTATTGTTCTTGGATTATTATTAGAGTGAAAGATCAGATTATAGGACCTTTCAATGGACATTTCTGATTACTTTTCCCTAAAACTCCTGAAAATCCTCCTGAAAGTGCTAACAACTTTCCGACTAGAGGTTTTTGGGAAATAATAAGAAATGGGAACAATTGTCATTGGGGAAAGTAATTGTTATATCTCGTAATGACTCGGCTTTGAAAATATTCTATAATTACTAACATTTTCGTGACTACACCATCCAACAGATTAAAATATTTTTTTTTTTTAAAAAAAAAAAAAAAACCCCTATTGTGTATTGAATTATAAAGTAATGATTTTTCGTCCTGTTATGAGATGCCTGTTATGAAAACCAAATTTAATTTGGTTATGATTTTTAATTAATTTTAAATTTCTTTGCCTAATGTTTAGTTAGAATGATTATAATATCAGTTGGGAATAGTGAAAGTTAATTAGTAGTGGTTAAGAACTTGTCCGATTTTAAATTTATTAAATTTCTTCTTTCATTAAAAGCATTGCTGTTACAATACTTTACAATTTTTAATTAAAAGTATAATTTAGTAAGTTGCTAACACAAAGTGAATTGTTTAAAAACTCCATTAACTATATTAAGTGTCAGAGAAACCAGTAAAGACAGAATAAATATAATAATAATACAGCATCTGATGCTATTTAAATTGAGTCTGTTTCTAATACACTGTTTCACATCACAATTATTGCTAACTTTTTTTTCTCCGTTTCCTCCGTCACTGATATTGATCAATTTTGGTTGTAATTAAAGAAATACAAATGTATCCACTCCCAAATGAAGAAGCAACACTCTACTACATCCAATAATAACAAATAGTTTTTTTCCTCTCATAAAATATTGTAACACAATGTAGAAGAAGGAAGCTGTAGTTATTCTGTTTATGTCCGTCGTGTCGTTATTCGATCATCTACTATTTCTTAAGGCTCTACCGCCCTTTGAGGTTAGGAAAAACAGTAAAATTCAAATAACTCTGGTTCTAAGCAAGATATCAAAAATCTAATCACAGGCTTCATTCCTAATTTTAATTGTGCACAATTTGAGCCATATTTCATCTTCCTGTGATAAATAGTACAGGCGCCATTTTAATACAACGATAAAACTCGTTGTATTAAAATGGCGCCTGTACTATTTATCATAGGAAGTTGAAATAGGGCTCAAATTGTGCAGAATTAAAATTAGGAATGAAGCCTGTGATTAGATTTTTGATATCTTGCTTAGAACCAGAGTTATTTGAATTTTACTGTTTTTCCTAACCTCAAAGGGCGGTAAAGCCTTAAAGCGCTAGCGACAGCTTAGATTAAACCTCGTCGTTTAACGAACATAAGGAAGTGTGTATTTCTACAAAAATACGAGTGTCGAAACAAACAATTATACTTTCAAACCTATTGTCAATTTTGTCGGGTAAAATTCATTGCGAGCCGTCATTGTCTTGTACATTTCCAAATATTATCCAGTCGTTGCTGCGCTTCATAACGATTTACTCTTGTAAGTAATCGATATGTTTCAAACCAGCCCAATAAAGAGAAGTAAGAAGTTCTTAAAATGCTACTAATATATCATTCGCTTACCCAGAAGAGAAGATTCTTGAACTTCTTTTTGAAATAGGAAGCTACACTGACTAGAAATAGCCATTCTCCCAGCGAGATGAGAGAATTTATATGAAACGGATTCAAAAATGACTTCTTTCTATTAAGTTATTGGCTTCAGCGACTTCTTTTCCAAGTCTATGTCGTCACCAACAAACTATCTGTGGACACAATATTACTTTTGTCCGACCGAAAGTGACTTTGTCGAAAGTCACTTTAACAGGTAGTGTCGGAAATGGGGTTAGCTAGAAAAACTTAATACCTAAAAAGTTATCGGTCTAATAGAAAAGGGATTCTATTTAGAGTTATTGATGTAGATCACCAATTTTGGCTCCTCTTAACAGTTTGTAACGAGTACCGATGGTTTTATGACAAATTAGGAAATAAAACGAAGTTATATTAGAAAGTTTTGGAGTTCCGTTAAAAGGTAAATATTCGCACGCACATCTTCATAGTTTCATAACAGAAACAAAAATACACCATTAAGAGAATAACTATTGAGAACTTCACTTGAAAAAAGCAAGAAATAAGTTGTAAGCACATTATGTGTATAGCTGCGAAGAATGCGAACTTGTAGAGGAGGATACCCCAAGTTGAAGATACATTAATTCCTTTTCTACTCCTTTAATATATTACGCTAAATTTCTTAACTACAGTTTTGAAGGGCTGATACATTTTTCTACTCATTATGATTATAATAACTTAACTTTATTCGTTTGTTCCTTGGGAGAATGATTTAAAGTTGATCAATAATTTTATGTTTTAATTGATCAATGTTCCTAATATTGCCTTAAGTTTAAGTTTATCTGATTTTCTTGGGCCACTAGTTAATTAGTAGTATTTTTTTTTTATATTGATTACCTCTTTTAGTTTAGCCCTTTTAGTTTCGCCTTTATTATCCTTTGATAATTTCCCTGAAGCTTAGTCTTTAAGCTACTTCACCTCGTTATTTCTTTGTTTAATGTTACCAAACCCAATTCAAAGAAAGAAGACTTTTAACTTTAAACTAGATTTTGTTTTTGTAGCTATAAAAGTAAAACTTTTATTTCAAACTAATACTATTATCTTTATCACACAAATTTATAATTTTTACAACTAAAGTTTTTTAAATTCTAAGGACTAGTTTATTTTATTTTAAGCTTTCTACTAGTTAATTTATTATTTAATATTAATTAGTAAGATAACAAGTTAATTGTTTAAAATAATTTATATTGCGTTTTGTCGTTTTAGCTGTTATGTATAGATTATTAAATTTTATCACCTAAAAAACATTGGAGTATTTTAAATTAATATAGATTTAACAGTAATACATTTAATAAATTAAACATTATATCACTAGTTTCTTTTTGTAACTCTCTGTTTGAATTAGTTCATTACATATTTTATCTAAGATTGATACGACATATAAACATTGTATCTCTGTTTAGATACGTAGAAAGCGATTCTTTGCGTATTTATATTCATTGCGCATGAGCGTCTCATAAATGTGAAGAATTCCTCTTCTTTACCGCCCTAGGGTGGTAAAGAAGAAGAATTCTAAAACTTTACGCACGATTAGCGAGTTTGTTTACATTTAACAAAACTAATTTGATTTTTGTTTAATAAAAGTAACTGTTTATATAGATTTTTTTTTTTGTGAAAATCAATGCTTGTTTTAAGTGATTATGAGGAATACGAGGAGAATAATACGCCTCCCAAAATAATTAATTCCGCACAAAATATAACTAATGTCATCTTTATCAAAAGAGAAATACGAACTTACACACAGGTAGTTTATTCTTTTTTTCTGTATTTATTATTAAAATCTAACAATCTTAGATAAAGTACGGTACGCAACTCGTGTGAAAACGGCATTTTGCATTGCTCATGTGGTTTTACTACCCTCGCTATCGCTCGGGTGCAAACTCCACACTCGCATGCAAAATGCTACTTTCCGCACTCGACGCGTAATGTACTATTGTTATACCTTAACGTATCTTATAACATTATAAGTTATTGAAATAAATATATTTTATAAAATAATATCATTCTAAGAATGCAAAAGAACTAGAATTTAACAATTGTAACCATGAGAATTTAACCTGAATTCATCGTTCAAGTGTAATTTTTACTGCCTCATATTTTATTATTGGAAATGTTTGTCTCAATCCTGTAGTTTTTTGCGTACAATCAATTCAATTATTCAATACAAATCAATTTGAGAGAAACGAATATTCATGTACTCAAACAATCTGGCTGTATAAAAACAATATTGCTGTATATAAACAAATACAAAATGTTGAAAATAAAGTATTGTTTTTTTAATATCTTAATTTATATTATTATTTTTTATTTGAGAAATAAAACTTCTATGTTATAAAAACGCATATATGATTTTTTGTTTTTTTGTTTAACAGAATTTCGATTTTTTACTCTTTTAACATATCCTCGGAGAATATATTAGTTTTAATCTAACAGTATTGAAATTTAATTGAGAAAAAAATCGCTGAAGTAACAATTTTTTTTTTTTCATTTTAAGTCACTATTTTGAGTTAACAAGATAAATACTCGTTTATTAGTCATATTGAAAAGTTTCTCTCTTCCGAAGGGAATTATAAATTAGATCCTTTATTTCATAGTTATTTATTTTTTTTTTATATTTTTTATTTTCCCTCGCCTTTTTCGAGTTCTTGTTGGCAAAGTATTGTTTTCAAACCAAAAATCCCGAAACCCAGATTTTACCGGAAATATCCAGTTTGGGTGTTTTTAAGATAGAGTAGTTTTAAGCTCCATGTCAGTCTCACTGTCAGTTTGTCTGTGTACGCATTGTACGAGTTGTACGCAACTCCCACATTTTTTTAATACTTGAGAGTTGAAACTTAAATCCTTTCCAATTATTTCAGAAGTTATTAAAAATTTACTAAAAATATTGTTTAATGTCTTCATACACAACTCCCACATTTTTTTAATACTAGAGAATTGAAACTTAAATCCTTTCCAATTATTTCAGAAGTTATTAAAAATTTACTAAAAATATTGTTTAATGTCTTCACACACAACTCCCACATTTTTTTAATACTAGAGAATTGAAACTTAAATCCTTTCCAATTATTTCAGAAGTTATTAAAAATTTACTAAAAATATTGTTTAATGTCTTCACACACAACTCCCACATTTTTTTAATACTAGAGAATTGAAACTTAAATCCTTTCCAATTATTTCAGAAGTTATTAAAAATTTACTAAAAATATTGTTTAATGTCTTCACACACAACTCCCACATTTTTTTAATACTAGAGAATTGAAACTTAAATCCTTTCCAATTATTTCAGAAGTTATTAAAAATTTACTAAAAATATTGTTTAATGTCTTCACACACAACTCCCACATTTTTTTAATACTAGAGAATTGAAACTTAAATCCTTTCCAATTATTTCAGAAGTTATTAAAAATTTACTAAAAATATTGTTTAATGTCTTCACACACAACTCCCACATTTTTTTAATACTAGAGAATTGAAACTTAAATCCTTTCCAATTATTTCAGAAGTTATTAAAAATTTACTAAAAATATTGTTTAATGTCTTCACACACAACTCCCACATTTTTTTAATACTAGAGAATTGAAACTTAAATCCTTTCCAATTATTTCAGAAGTTATTAAAAATTTACTAAAAATATTGTTTAATGTCTTCACACACAACTCCCACATTTTTTTAATACTAGAGAATTGAAACTTAAATCCTTTCCAATTATTTCAGAAGTTATTAAAAATTTACTAAAAATATTGTTTAATGTCTTCACACACAACTCCCACATTTTTTTAATACTAGAGAATTGAAACTTAAATCCTTTCCAATTATTTCAGAAGTTATTAAAAATTTACTAAAAATATTGTTTAATGTCTTCACACACAACTCCCACATTTTTTTAATACTAGAGAATTGAAACTTAAATCCTTTCCAATTATTTCAGAAGTTATTAAAAATTTACTAAAAATATTGTTTAATGTCTTCACACACAACTCCCACATTTTTTTAATACTAGAGAATTGAAACTTAAATCCTTTCCAATTATTTCAGAAGTTATTAAAAATTTACTAAAAATATTGTTTAATGTCTTCACACACAACTCCCACATTTTTTTAATACTAGAGAATTGAAACTTAAATCCTTTCCAATTATTTCAGAAGTTATTAAAAATTTACTAAAAATATTGTTTAATGTCTTCACACACAACTCCCACATTTTTTTAATACTAGAGAATTGAAACTTAAATCCTTTCCAATTATTTCAGAAGTTATTAAAAATTTACTAAAAATATTGTTTAATGTCTTCACACACAACTCCCACATTTTTTTAATACTAGAGAATTGAAACTTAAATCCTTTCCAATTATTTCAGAAGTTATTAAAAATTTACTAAAAATATTGTTTAATGTCTTCACACACAACTCCCACATTTTTTTAATACTAGAGAATTGAAACTTAAATCCTTTCCAATTATTTCAGAAGTTATTAAAAATTTACTAAAAATATTGTTTAATGTCTTCACACACAACTCCCACATTTTTTTAATACTAGAGAATTGAAACTTAAATCCTTTCCAATTATTTCAGAAGTTATTAAAAATTTACTAAAAATATTGTTTAATGTCTTCACACACAACTCCCACATTTTTTNTATTTTCTTTCAGAACGTGTATCCTTTGAGATTAGTTAGTTTATAACAAACAGATAGTTTATAACAAACAGTTAGTTTATAAGTTTATAAAAAATACTTTAGATAATCATATGTGTTATATTTTCAAAAATTGATTGATATTTATGCGTAACTTCTACATCTTTCCGATTTGAATGAACGACCTATATTTTATTTGAAAGTTTTTTTTTTATATATCTTGTGTATTTTCTTTCAGAACGTGTATCCTTTGAGATTACTTACGTTCCATCTCACGTTCAATCTTAACTTGTTCCCTCTTTCATTTCTCTCTCTATAATTTTCTTCCTCGCCGTTTTCTTTGACAGTTTTTCTATCCAATTTTATCTTTCCCAATCGTTCTTTTGAAAGGAAAAAAAAGAAAGAAATTCGATGTTTCTTGTAGAATTTTTGAAAATTAGTGTTGTAGAAATGTAATTTTTTTTTTTTAAGGGAAATATTTCTCAAATTCGGATATAATTCGTCAATAAATAAAAAAAAAGAGTTTATAATAGAAGTAAAAACTTTATCTCCCTTAAAAATTATCTTGTATCTTATAATATTACTAAAATGTGGACTACTGGTTATTTTTTAAAACAAATTATAATTTAATTGAACAATCTTTGAGAGAGCATTGCTGAATACTTATTATTTCTATCTTCAGCTCGGTCCAAAAGGAATTTTACGATACTTCTGCCCGTCCATGGATACAAATGATTAAATCTTTTTTAGAATAAAATAATTTATTCAACTTGATTCATAGTTGAAGTTCAAAGCTGAAGTTTTTTGTGTAGTGAAGTGATACATTTTATAATAATTTAAATGGAGATGTCCGAAGCACTTAATAGTAAAAATTCAGAACTATCACCTCATCATGATTATCTATTTTCTCAATATTCAATTCATATTTATCACTATAAGCTCGATTTAATGATAGAGCTAATTTATTTATGGATACTGTTATGTTTAAAAGATAACACAATGACTATTAACATACAACAACTATAAACCGTATTTTATTAACGACGGAGCACTAACGACATTCCATGTTTTCAAAAACGTTTTAAATTGTGATGATTTGAACTGGGGACCGTTATCAGTTCTGATCCTTAATGGTACTCCCGTGTCTGTGAATATTCGCTTCATGGATGCAACTACTTTCTCTGCATTAGGATCCTTTGACCCAAACTGGCATATTATCGGCCACCCAGATAGCCTATCCACATATACCATAAATTTATTTCCAGCACACGAAAGTACCCAAACATTTTGAATNGTTTAATGTCTTCACACACAACTCCCACATTTTTTTAATACTAGAGAATTGAAACTTAAATCCTTTCCAATTATTTCAGAAGTTATTAAAAATTTACTAAAAATATTGTTTAATGTCTTCACACACAACTCCCACATTTTTTTAATACTAGAGAATTGAAACTTAAATCCTTTCCAATTATTTCAGAAGTTATTAAAAATTTACTAAAAATATTGTTTAATGTCTTCACACACAACTCCCACATTTTTTTAATACTAGAGAATTGAAACTTAAATCCTTTCCAATTATTTCAGAAGTTATTAAAAATTTACTAAAAATATTGTTTAATGTCTTCACACACAACTCCCACATTTTTTTAATACTAGAGAATTGAAACTTAAATCCTTTCCAATTATTTCAGAAGTTATTAAAAATTTACTAAAAATATTGTTTAATGTCTTCACACACAACTCCCACATTTTTTTAATACTAGAGAATTGAAACTTAAATCCTTTCCAATTATTTCAGAAGTTATTAAAAATTTACTAAAAATATTGTTTAATGTCTTCACACACAACTCCCACATTTTTTTAATACTAGAGAATTGAAACTTAAATCCTTTCCAATTATTTCAGAAGTTATTAAAAATTTACTAAAAATATTGTTTAATGTCTTCACACACAACTCCCACATTTTTTTAATACTAGTGAATTGAAACTTAAATCCTTTCGAATTATTTCAGAAGTTATTAAAATTTTACTAAAAATATTGTTTAATGTCTTCACACACAACTCCCACATTTTTTTAATACTAGAGAATTGAAACTTAAATCCTTTCCAATTATTTCAGTAGTTATTAAAAATTTACTAAAAACATTGTTTAATGTCTTCATCTACACAACTCTTTAATGTCTACAGTCTACGTTTAATGTCTACATGACTTGTAAACAATATTGTAATAAAAATATTATTGCTTATAGTAATGTAGACATTAAAAATATGTTTAGTAAACTTGTTATAACTTCTGAAATTATTTAAAATGATGATATAGATGACATATTTTAAGGTCAAATAACAACATTTACTATGTTTTATATTTGTTAAGTTATTGTTAAAAAAAATGTTTTTTTAATGTTTGTTATAATATTGTTTATTGCTGTTTTATTTTAGCGTGAAGCCCAGGTATNTTTTTTTTTTTTTCATTTTAAGTCACTATTTTGAGTTAACAAGATAAATACTCGTTTATTAGTTATATTGAAAAGTTTCTCTCTGCCGAAGGGAATTATAAATTAGATCCTTTATTTCATAGTTATTTATTTTTTTTTTATATTTTTTATTTTCCCTCGCCTTTTTCGAGTTCTTGTTGGCAAAGTATTGTTTTCAAACCAAAAATCCCGAAACCCAGATTTTACCGGAAATATCCAGTTTGGGTGTTTTTAAGATAGAGTAGTTTTAAGCTCCATGTCAGTCTCACTGTCAGTTTGTTTGTATGACATATCGGTCAGTCTGTCTGCTGTACGCATTGTACGAGTTGTACGCAACTCGTACAATTTTTAATACTAGAGAGTTGAAACTTAACTCCTTTCCAATTATTTCAGAAGTTATTAAAAATTTACTAAAAATATTGTTTAATGTCTTCATCTACACAACTCTTTAATGTCTACAGTCTACCTTTTGTCTACATGACTTGTAAACAATATTGTAATAAAAATATTATTGCTTATAGTAATGTAGACATTAAAAATATGTTTAGTAAACTTGTTGTAACTTCTGAAATTATTTAAAATTATGATATAGATGACATATTTTAAGGTCAAATAACAACATTTACTATGTTTTATATTTGTTAAGTTATTGTTAAAAAAAAATGTTTTTTTTAATTTTTGTTATAATATTGTTTATTGCTGTTTTATTTTAGCGTGAAGCCCAGGTATAGGCGACATATAGCTTAATAATGAACTAAAAGAAAATAATTATCTATTCTTCATCGCTAATCTGATGAATGACCAAATAATAAGAACTAAAGAGTAAATTAGACTACTAGATTCTAGATACTACTACTAGATATTTTTTTTACTGGTCTTATATTACTTTGCTTTGTAAGTTTCATCGCACACCTATTACCCCAATTTTGAACCACTTCCCGTCATTCAATCTTC
>KZ651129.1:752278-768905 GCA_001010745.2 Gerris buenoi
CTAACATCCCGAGTAGCTAGACATTTGAAACTTTCAGAACAGCTCAGAACACGATGACAATGCATTATTTTAATGCTTTTAGTCATTTTTCAGCAGAATTTAATTAGTTTTCAGCAAATTTGCTGTATGAAAAGTTAGTTCGGAAAAAATCCGCAAGTTATTTTATTTGTTTTGTCATATCCAAAATATTTACAATCCTTTGACCTCCCTAATATTTACCTCTTTTGACAGATTTCAAATATAAGATTTTTTATTGAGAGGTAATCATTGAATGACAGCAAAAAAGAATAAGTAAACAAAAAATAAATTAATTTAATTAAAAAACGTAGTATATAAAAAGTTCTTTTTATCTTATAATTATTAATTCTTCTCTCTATTTTTCAAGTTCTTTCGTCGTAAATTTTCTTCTTTTTGCTTTCACGTTTCCTTGTAGTAACGAAAGATACTTCTGAAGAACGATTTTTTGTCTCCGCATATATAAATCTTTCTTTAAAAGAAATCTACTTCAGATACCACGTAACATTTATTATCTATAGTGTCTGTCAATCTGTGTATCCGATATACTTCCTATTTTTACGAAAGCCGTTTTTTCTCTACTTACTACTTGTTCCATTCGGGTGAATTTTGGAAAATGGTGTGGCAAAGTTGGCGCAAAGATGTTCCAATATTTACAATAATTGCTTTAATTCAAGAATACTCAAATCCTAATTTTTTAGTAGCACTCATATTTTGAAATCTAAATGTACTCATTTTAGTCTCATTAAGACCATTTTAGACTCATGTGACCATTCGTCCATTTAAACAAGACGCAGGAAAACTATGTGCCACAATAATTGGCCGACGTTTAGCATCGCTCTAAATTACAGAAGCTTGCACTTTTTATTAGCAGGAAATACTTTACTTTGTGGATTCATGTAAAACAATTAAAGATCAATAATACCATTTACAAAATATCACCATCAATAAATCCATTTATAGAAATGGAGTTTTATTGTTTAAATTCCAGTTTCTATCACTTGTTATTTTAAGCAGTGTGAACAGAAAAAAATCTAGATATTTTGGGGTCATTCTTGTTAAATTCTGATATTCATTAAAATCATTCCTCTCTAACCACGTGGTGGTTACAAAAGCAAATAATACAGAAATTTTAATCTAGGCAGTAATATTTTTCCTCATTTTACCGCCTAGGCAGTAAAATCACATTTCTCTGCCTAAATCAGTTCAATAATGCCTCATTTTGTTGCCACAAATATTTTATGTATTTAATACCTACATATTTTAGGATATACACGTGCTCCTAAGGAAAATTCCACTAGTAATTAGTTGCCACTCAACTAATAACACTTTTATTACTAATTAAGTTTATTATCAATCAGCTATCTCTTAGTAAATGTTTTATTTGGCACCCTTATCGACATTCGTGTCAATATTTAATTTTAATAACTACCATTATTAGTGCAATTTATCTTCCGAGCTTACCGAAGAACGAAAGCTATCTGTTTCAGTCATGAAGGTACATTTATTTGTGGTCTCGTGTAAACATTTTTGCGAACCACCATATCGTAAAACTGCTCAACCGATTTTTATGAATTTTGGATGGTGGGTAAGCCTAATGTTGGTCCTATACTTGTTTCAATCTTCCGCGCCCATTTTCCTCTTTTTTATGCGTACAAACGTACATTTATTTACCCCTAAATCTTCAAAAGGACTCATCTGATTTTTATGAAATTTAGATTTTTTGTCGAAAGTAGCCCGCAGGTAGCCCCAGAAACACTTCAGCCGTCAAAATTTTGCAAAATTTTTGCTTTAATTCATGGAAAAAATCAAAACATTTATAAAGATATAAAAATCGGGGGAAAATTTAATAAATTCGTCAAAAATAGTTGTAAAAGCATTAATTATTCGCATTAGAACGCAAGGAATCTATGTGCCACACTGATTGGCCGACTATTTTGATAAAGTCCTCCTCTCGCATGTTTTACGTTTGGCTAAAAAGTTAAGGTTTCGCCCACTTTATTTGGTTTCTTTTATCGAAATAAATATTGCTCACTTTCCTCCATAAATGTTGCTTCTTCCTTTTGGTTATTTATATCAGTACGAGTATTACACCTATATTTTATATATATTTCTTACCCTCTCTATATTACACTAATAAGGTACTTCTTTGACAATTATTATATCTAATAAATCTACTCCTACGATTGTTTTTGGCAAATTAATCTATTAGATTATGCAGGATATCTTGAACGATGATAACTTCAATAAAGATAACTTGATGCGTATTACTAGGTAATAGCTATGTTTTGAGTTAGTGGTGTTCTAATCCTAACGATCCTAAATCCTTTGGGTAGTCGGATTGTGGTGGATAATGTGGTGTACCTTTCATTAGTTGACTTAGGTCTTTATGATAAACTGCTTCTTACAGGTTGTAGCAAATGTTGCTTTTCTTGATTTACTTCCATTTAATCTTATAAAGACGTTTAAAATAATTTATGAGATAGCTTTTTCTCACGATTTATAATAATTCCAAGCTTACTGAAACGAATGGCGACAGAAGCATTGTACTTATACTATAGATAGACATTTCCGTCTCCGGATTCAAAAATTCTTGGACAGATATCCGTTTGTCGTTAATATAAATTAAACGGAATATAAATAAATATTGATGGTTTTAGAGGAGTAGAAAAATTCAAAATAGAATGATCAATGACAATAGATCATAAAAGCATTACGAGCAAAAAAGCAAAAGCATTACGAGACGTTTCAACTTTATTTTAAAGTCATCTTCAATCGTTAGAAGCTTTTTTCAATTTAAATTCATTCTATAGTCGGAAACAAAATTTATAATTCTGTCTCTATCAGAGAGTGTCAAATTGGAAGTTATTGAAATTTAAAATAGAAATTTATCAAACAATGTCAGATCAAGCAGTATAACATTAACATTCTGAGAGAGTCTGTGTGGTGAGGTGATGGGACGTGTAGGTGGTCATGATAGTTTCCAGAAGATCTGATGACTTGGAGCTGGGTACCATCTCTGATGGGAAGTACTTCCCTGGGTAACAGGGTCAGTTTCAAAACAATCAACCCTTTCTGAGTTCCAGAAAGTAAACCAAGTTGGATGGATCCATACTTGTACGTAAAATATTTCCTTAGATAAAATTTAGCTTGTAGTTGAAATAAAGATAAAATGGCCACTACACACAGAGGCCTTAAAGCACACTCCTTATCTCCTTTGTCCTTTTCCCTCCAATTTTCTAGAAGGGCCCACTGTAGCCAGTCTGAGCCAGGTTTGCCAACAGTGTTGAGAGGGTCAAGGACCGCCTGAACTATGAACTTGGAGGTTTCCCCTTAGATGTTGGAAAGACCTTATCCCTAGAAAGAACCTGGGTTGCAATAGTATTATATTTTTTTACCTCATTACATTAAATTTCCAACAAATTAGACCTCTACAAATCTAGAATAAGTTGAAAATTTCTAGATTTTACTTGATTATTCAGTCCGTTGTCTTTTAATTCTTTTGTATTTGATGATTTTATATTATTATATGCCGTTTTCACTGTCAGAATGTAATAATCTGACAAGATTGATTAATATTTCGAGAAAAGTTTTTTTTTAGCGTTTCTTCTAAAAATGGATTTATCATTACCAATATTTTAAAAATAATAAACATTACGTAAGAATCTTGATTTTTTTTTTCTTGTATAGCTCTTCAAAAAGAATATGGTTTTTATGCTGTTTAATCAGATTACCACCATCAATCAATATTATACGATTAATGACTATTTCTAAAGGTTGTATTGTTTGTATGACTTTTAGTTATGTGTATTCATAATTAGGGTTTTTTTTAATGAAAATATGTATGTAAATATGCATGTGATCAATTTTAAAGAGATTTGCTCATGTTCTAATATTAATTTCTTAATAATCTTACGTCATAAATAAGATGGCTGTAAAAAATAGAATTTGATCTCTAAATTTGAAATTATTCAGGTTGTCCAATATCTACGCCACAGAGCAACAGGTCTAGAGATAATAAAATTAGAATAGTAAAATAATATATGTGTTGGCAAATGTTAGCCATTAAGAAGATGGTTTCTTTTTAAGGTGAAACTTGATTTTTGAAAAATTATAGTACTTTTAAAACAATTGAAGATTTCAAATTCAAAATTGAAGTAGTTGGGTAAGAAGGTGAGAAATCCGAATTCGATGCTAGTTTTGGCCTGCTTCCTAGAGGGCACGCTTGCTGCATACTTCATTGATTCATATTCATTGACATAATCTTCTTATTTAGATATTTAGTATCAACTATTGTTCAATGATGGATAAGTTATGGGACACCCGGTATTTATACCCAATTTATTAAGATTTTTTTTCTTCTTTGGTTATTTATATTGGTCACATGAAGATAAATATTATGCGTTTGACGTCTAAATTCTCTTCTTTTTACAATTATAAAAATGAGCCAAATGTTAAAATTAATATGGGGGCATCAATGGGCTACTTGTGAAAAATCCTCTAAATTTCTTGAAAATGGAATGTTTAAAATAATTAAAATGTAAAATCAATGTGTAGATAGAAAGAATCTATCAGATATTTTAGTAATTGTTGAACACTAGAGTGTTATAAATATTTGTCACTGTCTAAGTATTGACTGTATAAATTAATTAACCTTCTTTTTTTGTTGTACTAATTTGTTGGCATTTATTGAATTGTTATTTTTAGTATTAATGATGCCCAGGAGTGGGTGAAATATTGCAAATGCGAATAAATTAATATAATTAAATATTAATTTATTTTGTTTACATATAAAGACCAAATAAATAGGAAATAATTTCAAGATAAAACGAACTTTTTATATACTACGTTTTTAAATTTTCTGTTGAATCATGTGTAATGTTGATAATATAATATATATTGTTATTGTTATATAATTTATAATGTTAATGAAAAAAAAAAAAAATATTCCGAAAATCTCTAGCTATTCGGGAAGTTAGTTAGAAATCGAATGCCAGATTTGTACCGGACAAGCAAACAAACATACAAGAAAGCAAGCTAATAAAAACGTTGTAAAAATAACATTGAATACTTTTAAAGATATAGGCGTTAAAAAATATAGTCTGCCAATTTCTGGGTCATATAGCTTACTCGATTCCTATTACCTCCTATTACCTCCTTTCCTATTACTGGAATGGTTACACTTTTACTGGTTGGGGAGTCACACTTTTTATAAGCAATATAAAATCTGCGTACACGGTTGAAATAATATGGGACTAAAGGCCCCCCTATACAGGGTCAAAATGTTTGCGCAAACATTTTGACCGTGTATGGGGCTACTTGATTTTTGCGCAAACATGATTTTTAACTTTCCCCGACATCATGTTTGCGCAAAGATTTTGCGCAAAATATTTGATCGTGTATGGGGGCCTTTACAATGGGCTAATTTGCGACCAACCATCTAAATTTTATCAAAATCAGACTAGTAGTTTTTGCGATATGGTCTCTTGAAAAAATGTTTACACAAAACCGAAAATGTACCATGATGCCTGAAACAGATTTATGTAAACAATTTCGTTCTTTAGAATGACTGCAATGCTTTCACTAGCTTTGGAAAGCTAGGAAACAAAAATTAAGTAGAACCTGTAACCAAATATTTTTGATCTAAAAAAAATCATAGTGTTAAAATACTTAAACATTTCAAAGAGTAAAATAATGAGCCAATTATAAATTAACTGGTTTGATTTTCGTTTTTATTTCTTTGGAAATGAATTATCGTTGATATTTTTTAATCATTACTAACTTTTTGGTGAAAAATTTATGTAAACTTATATTTTTCGCCTGATTGGAATCGATCATTTTACTTACGTCAAGTATCAATAATTTCCCTAAAACATCATTTATCTTAGCTAAACAGTCTAATATTCAATTTAAAAAAAAAAGGGAAGAAGATAATCTCTTAGTGCTTTTATATCCAAATCTATTTTCTACCAAAACGATATTAAATTTCATCAATTCTTTTTTTTTAAGTTTTATTTTTTTTTTTTTTGCGTTAATTTCATTCATTGTATTTTTTTATTCTTATTCTTCTTTTAACCTTTATCTCTTATCTGGTTCAGTTTGAGTGAAATACGATTATGGTTTGAGGTTGAGTCGTTCCCAGCAGATTTCAGGAAATCTCGGCGGATACCTTTACTGTAACCCTGTCGTAATTTAAAGGTATTTTCTTTTAAAAGATTTATAACTGGACTTTAAATGTTCTCCAAGGATTCTAAAATTTACTTCCTTTGATATTCTACTTTTTCTTATTTTATTTTTAAGAGTATTATTTTTAAGCATCTTATTACTAGGTTTTGTAACTAACTAAATAATCTGAAGTACAAAAGACGATTCTATAATAAAGATTTTTTTTTATTATATAAAGACAAAGAATTGTAATCAGGTTTGTAAGGATTCACTCGTTTTTAGGTCCATAAATGTGTCTGTGGTGTGTCCAATGCGTGGATCCAAAACTACTTAACAAAATATCGATCATAACAATTAGTATCATAACAATTAGTATCATAACAATTAGTATCATAACAATTAGTATCTAAGGAAATATAATACTCTTAGGGTAAAATTGAAAAACTTTCTCATGAACTTATTAATTTTATTTTGGTAATTCTTATTCTGCTGCTTCGTTTCCTGTGAATATATTTTATTCTGATAGCTTAAATAATTGTTTTTGATTTCATCTTAGGGTAAAAAACTAAGAAGTCTACTCGAAATATGGTTAAAGATGAAACATGTATTAAAAAAACATTAAAAAAAAAAACATAATAAAATACGATCATAAAATACATTTATTTTGTCCCAAAACCAATAAATCGAAGAATACCATTAAAGCAGTCAATAGTATTGTGCAATATTTTAAATTTTATTAAGTGTGGTTATTATATATTATATCTTTGTCTCGACAAACTTTAATTATTATTTAAGGTTTTAAACCTGTCTAGTAAAATATAATAAAATTTTAGTCTTATTTTTGGATTTTTTTTACAAACTAGGAATCGGATTCAAAAATCTTTGCCAAAATTCAATTCAAATAAAATTATCCAATTGCTATTTAATTTTAAAATGGCATTTGAACGAGTGAAGCAATGTTATCATATTTCAATCATATTTTTCTTTTAATTACCTTTTAAGTGTGAGAAAGGCATGAACTGTTTACAATCAATAGTATAAACAAACGTTGATTGACCGTCATCCTGTTTATTTGTTTGGTTTAAAAATTCAAGAGCTTTTATTTCAATATTTTTGTGTAAATCAATCAATATGCTTCAAGTTTTTTTTTCGATATTCATCGTTTTCAAATATAATTAATGACATATATGAGATGAGAGTGCAATAAATAATACGTATTTTCTTGCTTTTACGTCGAAATTGGACGGAATTTAATTAATGGAAAATATATATTATGATACAGTTAAAGTGTTTTCTTATTATTTCTTAGTAAATATCTAATTTATTTACTAAAGTAAAACAATCAATAATGATCCTCTTATAACAGTAGGTACTTAAGTTTTAATTGTTCCGGGATTCTTTAATGACTACTTAAAAAAAGATACGATTTAGTAAAGTATTGATCACTTATAATATAGGTTTTAAAAGATTTATAACTGGACTTTAAATGTTCTCTAAGGATTCTAAAATTTACTTCCTTTGAAATTCTACTTTTTCTTATTTTATGTTTAAGAGTATTATTTTTAAGCATCTTATTACCAGGTTTTGTAACTAAATAAATAATCTGAAGAACAAAAGACGATTCTATAATAGAGAATTTTTTTTTAGTATATATAGACAAAGAATTGTAATCAGACTTGTAAGGATTCACTCGTTTTTAGGTCCATAAATGTGTCTGTGGTGTGTCCAATGCGTGGATCCAAAACTACTTAACAAAATATCGATCATAACAATTAGTATCATAACAATTAGTATCATAACAATTAGTATCATAACAATTAGTATCTAAGGAAATATAATACTCTTAGGGTAAAATTGAAAAACTTTCTCATGAACTTATTAATTTTATTTTGGTAATTCTTATTCTGCTGCTTCGTTTCCTGTGAATATATTTTATTCTGATAGCTTAAATAATTGTTTTTGATTTCATCTTAGGGTAAAAAACTAAGAAGTCTACTCGAAATATGGTTAAAGATGAAACATGTATTAAAAAAACATTAAAAAAAAAAACATAATAAAATACGATCATAAAATACATTTATTTTGTCCCAAAACCAATAAATCGAAGAATACCATTAAAGCAGTCAATAGTATTGTGCAATATTTTAAATTTTATTAAGTGTGGTTATTATATATTATATCTTTGTCTCGACAAACTTTAATTATTATTTAAGGTTTTAAACCTGTCTAGTAAAATATAATAAAATTTTAGTCTTATTTTTGGATTTTTTTTACAAACTAGGAATCGGATTCAAAAATCTTTGCCAAAATTCAATTCAAATAAAATTATCCAATTGCTATTTAATTTTAAAATGGCATTTGAACGAGTGAAGCAATGTTATCATATTTCAATCATATTTTTCTTTTAATTACCTTTTAAGTGTGAGAAAGGCATGAACTGTTTACAATCAATAGTATAAACAAACGTTGATTGACCGTCATTCTGTTTATTTGTTTGGTTTAAAAATTCAAGAGTTTTTATTTCAATATTTTTGTGTCAATCAATCAATATGCTTCAAGTTTTTTTTTCGATATTCATCGTTTTCAAATATAATTAATGACATATATGAGATGAGAGTGCAATAAATAATACGTATTTTCTTGCTTTTACGTCGAAATTGGACGGAATTTAATTAATGGAAAATATATATTATGATACAGTTAAAGTGTTTTCTTATTATTTCTTAGTAAATATCTAATTTATTTACTAAAGTAAAACAATCAATAATGATCCTCTTATAACAGTAGGTACTTAAGTTTTAATTGTTCCGGGATTCTTTAATGACTACTTAAAAAAAGATACGATTTAGTAAAGTATTGATCACTTATAATATAGAATTCCTAATTCCTGAACTGTTTTCTGTTTCAACATTCTTATACGAGACTGAATACTTCTACGATTTACACTTTTCTGTATAAACACTGTATCGAATGCTTTTATAAACTGTATATTTTACAGGTGTGATTTTAAGTGTTATTTTTCCTCAATCCAATAATTTTACAATTTATCTTGCTGAAAAATCTCACATTGAGCCAACACTTTCACTAGAAATTTATAGGTAAAACAAAATCTGAATTGCCCCAAGTTTTTTTTTGTAATAAATTGGATATATAACTAAACTACTGAATATCTTTTAAACAGTAATAATATGTGTACACATTATGCCACTCAGTGGTTGACTTTTTTAGTTTTGTGTTTATCTTCGTACGGGCCATCATAGTTCACCAGATCATGAGTCACTTAAGCATATCTTCTGGTTTTGCCGATTAATTGATTCATCTTATCATTACATGATGATCTTTGCAACATATTTTTTTTATGTCTAAAAGTTGTGCTCTCAGTTTTCAAAACACGGATCCGACAATCCGTCGCTCTTCGTCTGGGCAACGTCGCTCTTCGTCTGGGAAACCTCGCTCTCCAGCCACGACTTGCCCTACTAACGTCTTATACATTTTAGCAAGAGATTACTTATCTGTTGAGGAGTGGCCATTGCGCTATTATGTCCGAGTCCATTGAAATGCTCTGTAGCTATCGGATGAACTAACCATAGCTGCGCCTAATTATATACGCTATTAACGCTATCAAACTCGCATGTTTAAAAAGATCATACCTATTTATCCGAAAATTTTGTGTTCTAATAATATCAATAATACAACAAAGTACTTGTTTAGAATGAATATCTTATCTGAATAAGGTAATAACATGGAACCTAATTTTGATAATTATAGGGTATGTTTAGTAGAAATGACAGTAAATGCCATCATATGCATAACACATGACTAGTTAAATATGGTTTTTGGTCCGTCAACAGCCCGTGATAGTTTATTCAATGATATAATGTTTAAATAATCCAAATTACAATTATCAATAACTACGGGAGATATATCCAAATCTATTTTCTACCAAAACGATATTAAATTTCATCAATTCTTTATTTTAAGTTTTATTATTTTTTTTTTTTGCGTTAATTTCATTCATTGTATTTTTTTATTCTTATTCTTCTTTTAACCTTTATCTCTTATCTGGTTCAGTTTGAGTGAAATACGATTATGGTTTGAGGTTGAGTCGTTCCCAGCAGATTTCAGGAAATCTCGGCGGATACCTTTACTGTAACCCTGTCGTAATTTAAAGGTATTTTCTTTTAAAAGATTTATAACTGGACTTTAAATGTTCTCCAAGGATTCTAAAATTTACTTCCTTTGATATTCTACTTTTTCTTATTTTATTTTTAAGAGTATTATTTTTAAGCATCTTATTACTAGGTTTTGTAACTAACTAAATAATCTGAAGTACAAAAGACGATTCTATAATAAAGATTTTTTTTTATTATATAAAGACAAAGAATTGTAATCAGGTTTGTAAGGATTCACTCGTTTTTAGGTCCATAAATGTGTCTGTGGTGTGTCCAATGCGTGGATCCAAAACTACTTAACAAAATATCGATCATAACAATTAGTATCATAACAATTAGTATCATAACAATTAGTATCATAACAATTAGTATCTAAGGAAATATAATACTCTTAGGGTAAAATTGAAAAACTTTCTCATGAACTTATTAATTTTATTTTGGTAATTCTTATTCTGCTGCTTCGTTTCCTGTGAATATATTTTATTCTGATAGCTTAAATAATTGTTTTTGATTTCATCTTAGGGTAAAAAACTAAGAAGTCTACTCGAAATATGGTTAAAGATGAAACATGTATTAAAAAAACATTAAAAAAAAAANGTGGAAGGATTTTCTAGAGCTATTCTTGAACAATCAACAATCAAATCTCTGATTCAGTATTAAAAATTGTGTTCAAGGCCTACCATGAAAACCGTTTTAGTAAGAACAGGAATGTTCGGGGGGAACCTGACAAAGATCGTTCAACCTCTTATGAAAATATTAATACATTTTAATATTGATTTCCAAATCTTGTCAGATTACTAAAAAATTTAACCAACAAAATAAACTTGTCTGATTTCCATGTTTTTCAGTTTAGAAATTAGTGTATGTTATTTAAATTGGGAATTAATAAGTTTGACAAAAATGAGTTGTAAAAGAATAAAATCAATAAAGTATACGATGTAGGACAAGAGAAGCTATGTGCCACACTAATTGGCAGACTATTTTAATTTCTAACAATATATTAAATTTTTATATATTTATAAATTAGTAGTTTTTAGCATTAACACTTCACTAACCCAAAACTTAGAGCTCATATTATAAATAACGAATACACGATCATATTCTATTTATAATCTGAGCATGCGCTTTGTAATTTATTATGACATCTAATTAGATTTGCTTTGAAATTCTTAATCAAAATATTAATAGGCTTACTGTACTGTTTGTTGGTGATAAGAGTTTTTAATTATAGATATTACCCTATGATAAGTTTATACATTTCTCACATTTGTCATTAGAAAAAAATAGAATTCAGTATCACGTACGGTACAGTTGTCAAACTTCATGAAACATAGGATTTATTGCTCCGGTCTTACGTGCTTTAAATATAACATGTATCCTTATCGTATGAGCCGCATATTTTTTTTCTAATATTTTATAACTTTTGGTCGCCGCCTAACTTCTTTTTTTCTTTTGAATTTAATTTATTTTTGATGGATGGGACTTTGTTAAGAAGTTATTGAGTGCTGTTTGTATTGCCTATAAGTTAGGCCAAGTTTTGTATACTTTGATATACTTCTCAATCATGTCTTATCCTTCCGATGTTTCCATCGTAACAAAAAATCGGGCAGATCATTACATCTTGTTACGTTACGGATTTTTTCCCCAATCAATATCTTATCACTATAAGTAAAATCTACTCTTTAGAATAATTAGGATGATGTTCTAAGTAAATCCATCAAAATATCAAAAACTTATTTTGTACCATCGCAATACTTTCTCTTTATACTCGTATTTAGTGGTTCTTGGATACCTACTTAAACTCCATCCTACTGATTTTTACAAAAATATGAATAAATATAATATTACACAATCTTTTTTTTTTTTTTTAATTATTTATTATAATGTCTGCTCGTGGTTTGAGAGAAAGATTGACGANTACTACGGAACGTTTAAATTTTAATTTAAATCAAATTATATCCCGGCGCTGAAGTCTATTTTTCTCTGACAGTCTCCCTTTGTAAATAGTAATTATAATTTGATTTAAATTAAAATATAAACATTAAAGAAAAAACCAATAAATAAATTTATTATCACATATTTTCTATTATTTATTGTTTCTTACAGCTGTACAATATTACTTCTCAATATAGAAATTTATTTGATTAATATTTTATTGATAGGTAACAAAAATGAATTAACTACCAATTTTCGTTAAGGATTTTGGTAATACCTGTGAAAATTAATTAATTTATATTAGCTGTGATGCGGTGAAATATATTTCAATGTATTACAAAATTAGACAATCATAAAGTATTATGTGTATTAAAAAAAATCGTAATAACTTGGCCATAATTACTTGGCCCAGAGTTTTCCATTTATTAATTTTTGAGTTATTGTTGGTACATTTAATTTTTATCAAAATGTATCATAAAAATAACTTCTCGGCGTGGAATCGAACCCGGCCTCTCTCCATTTTTAATATAAATCGTGGGATTTTCTTCATGGTTTTTAGAGTTTTTGAAAACAATTTCTCGATTTCACCTGGGGAAATAATTTTTCTGAACATTTATGCTAAATTTCGTCAATCGTCCCGGTATGTTTAAGGCTCCACGCGACTGCATAGACGAGACATTTTTTAGAAACGACTTTTTTGCACTCTGAAGACCGTGTAAATCCATCAAAATGTGAAAATCGAATTTTTGCGCAATGACAACACTTTCTCGTTATTTAAGCAAGTAAAAATTATGAATAAATTATTAACACATAGAAGCAAGCTTCTTCTTAGTTAGGATGATATGGTTTCGCTTAAATATATTTTTTATTTGATCTTAAAAATACTAAAAGATAAGAATAATGCATCATATTGCCGCATTCTTATTACGGAGACATAATTAATAAATCTTTGCAGATTAATTTTTATGGTATGTGATAACTGATAACTATTGTATTTTTTGTTAAACCGTTAAATCCTAACTAGCATAAAAACTTGCTATGTGTTAATATATTTTTTTTAAATCTGTGTTTATAGCAAACATGAACACTATATTTCTGTTGAATTGTCTGAGTTAGCTCCAATTTATAATTTAAAACTTTAATATTAATTATATTATTATCCAACTTAAATTTATATTAAAAATAACAATATATAACAGGGGGGGGNAATTAAATTCAAATCTGCTTTTAAGTATTTTAAGTTATGTATTATTAAAGATGTAACATTTTTATCTCTTTAATAATAATAATAATAATAATGTAATAAGTAAATAAAAAAATAAAAAATATATTAATGGATTTTTTTTAAAGAAAGTTTAAGTCAAAGAAAATGCATGTTTGATGTTGGACTAACTCAAGGAAAATGAAATATTTTAAGATATTTTCCTTAAATATCTTTTTTTCTCTTCGTTTCTGTTTGAAGAAATACGAAAAAGCAAGCGATATCAGTAAAAGTTTTTAACAAATTTTCTGAAATTACTCTACTTAAAGTTTACTTAGTCGAAAAAGATTTTATTAACTCCATCTATGGATGAAGAAATTCACTATTTATAAATATTTAAAAACTTTCTTAACTGATTATACTATGATCCCTTGAGTTAATTTCCTTCTTTATTTTAATTTTAGGATTAAAATTAAAATGTGTTCATATTCCAGACCAAGCGAAAACGCTATAAGAAATATTATGAAAACGGATACCAAAAGATTCATCTTACTATACTAGTAGAAATGCGTTGGCTGTATAAGTTAGCGCAGTAAGAATATAAATTAATCAACATTTGGACAAGTAGATTTCAATTTAGCCACAAGTACAAAAATTAATTATAATTAGTGACTTTTGTCATAATGAAAGCAACTATTAAAATATACAGATTCACTGATAAGGAGAGACCATCTACTGAAGGTACACCTATCACGCGATTTACAATTTATCATACGAGTATAATTAGTGAATATATTTTATAATTTAGTCATCTCTAAGTAAGTCTCTCTATTATTCAGGACCATTTTATCTTGAGACGTCTAGTATTGCCAGGAATTTGATGATACGATAGGTTCTTGACAGGAGTATTGGTATGGTTAGTGAGTTTGAAATGAAAGGATGTATTATCGGATGGCTGCAAGGAGTTGGACAAAGGGGAATTTTAGGTCATTGAGGATAATACGGTTGGCTACAAGGAGCCAGCAGTATAAGGGCATTGGCAAACTTGCGAAGGATAATGGATTAGAGAGATTAGATTTTGTAAGAATTTGATGGCTTCCCAAAGTTCTAGTCCGTAGGCCAAGGTAGGTTTTATTAAATAATTATATACCGTCAGTTCTTTAGTTTTTTAGTGAAAGATTAAAATTGTTGTCTACGGCCTAAAAGTCTGTACGTTTCAGTCGTAAGTTAAGTTCGTACTTAAGTTCCAAGTCAGTCTTCTTTCTAAATTTAGTCCTAGGTACCGTACTTGGTTAGAAATAGGAAGTTGGAGCTGGTACACAAACACTGGACGACACGTGGCTCTTCGTAAAATGAATGTAATGTAAACACTTTTCTCCCGATTGAACTTAATCCTCCACTTCCTGGACCAGTTCTCAACTGATTGCAGTTGTGTTCTTGTAGTGAATCAGAAGAGTGGATGGGATCTGAGTGAGTAGATGCAATGATGAAATAGCTTTATCGTCAGCATAGGAAGCTAAGGATGTTGAAGGATGTTGACGGACATCAGCTGTGTAGATGGAGTAAAGGAAAGAGCCTAAAATACTACCTTGAGGAACACCTGCAAGGATGGGGATGTATTCGGAATAACATGAGCCTAAACTAACAGCGAAACTCCTGTTTGCTAGATAGGAACGAATGATAAGGTAAAGGTAGGTGGAAGGATTTTCTAGAGCTATTCTTGAACAATCAACAATCAAATCTCTGATTCAGTATTAAAAATTGTGTTCAAGGCCTACCATGAAAACCGTTTTAGTAAGAACAGGAATGTTCGGGGGGAACCTGACAAAGATCGTTCAACCTCTTATGAAAATATTAATACATTTTAATATTGATTTCCAAATCTTGTCAGATTACTAAAAAATTTAACCAACAAAATAAACTTGTCTGATTTCCATGTTTTTCAGTTTAGAAATTAGTGTATGTTATTTAAATTGTTACTGACCAAGATATAGAATGGTGGGTATAAGATAAATGTTTCGAGTACATTGGATATCTAGAACGAGTGTGGTCTCCTGCCTCCCTCATCTCTGAGCTAGATCCCAAAAGCAATTATATCTGACGGAAATGTAAATTGGCTTAGCCAGGCAACTCGCTTGTTGCTTTTCCTATGTCACATCTCACAATTATAAATAGAAATTTTGTCACTGCAGTGATATAAAGACCTTCTTGAGTTATTACTAAGCAATGTTACTATACTCTCCCTTACTTTGTTTTTTTTTTTACTGAATTTTGTATATTCAATAATTCTGATTTAAGTTAAATGTGCACTTGTATATATACCATACAACTTCTTGTTTATTTATCCTTATTATTTTACTTCATATAAGCTATTTATATTATGCAGTATAAATAGATTGAATAACTAAATATACATAAATAAATATTTTAATAACTAAATATAATATACATGGTTATAATATAACTATGAATATTTATCCTACTTGGGGTATACATATACTTGAGCTATTAACTCATATACCTACATGCTATGTTGTTAATCTTTAGATATCTTTAATGTTGTTTTAATTTAATTTTTTTTTAATTTTATACTTACCTTAATTTATGCATTAAAGTAATACTTCATATTTAAACATATTTACTTTAGTGCATACTTATGTATATATTATATTGATAATATCAATTTCATAAATATATAAAATAATATATATATATACAGGGTGTCCCAGCTAATATGGAACAGCGAAATTTCTCCGGAACCATGATAGATAAAAAGATGCCGCTTTCAGGGTTCGATAAAGGCTAAAAAGGCGCTTTTACAACATATGATGAACATTTTCTGTGTGCAGCAAAAGCGTGTGCAGTAAATAAAATTAACAAAAAGTGAATAGGAAGCCATATTTTTAAGACTGGATTTGGATTTTATGGCTAAAAATAAGACTTTTTTACTCTTGGAAATTTTTCGCTCCGATCATTAGTTTGTCGTCTAGAGAGCCCTAAACTTGCTAAAAGTTAAACTTTAAGCCCATTTTACAGCTATACACATGGATTTAGGAAAATAATTCAAGAGACAAAAAGTTCTTATTTTTAGTCATAGAATCTAAATCCAATCTAAAATTCATATCTTATGTGTAACTTT
>KZ651129.1:769512-782149 GCA_001010745.2 Gerris buenoi
TGTGTGTGTGTGTGTGTGTATTTATAAAGAACATGTGTGTGTGTGCGAATAATAATCAATGTTAAAAAAAATTATAAACCAATTATATATTAAAATTACTCGCGTGACTTAAGATCAATAGTTTTAATAACTGCATATTTATAAAAGAAATACAATACATCTTAAATTAATATATTACATGTTGGGAGGTATTTCTATAAATAAATTTACTCAATTTTATTTTGTTATATAAAATATATGCATCTACCGTATTTTATTTTTCTATTACTATAATCAAGATATGTTGTAGCTTATAAATAATATGCACTTTCAGTCTAATATTTATTTGCGAAAAATGGAAATGAAGCTTCGATTAAATGAGGTAAATTTGGGTTTTGTGGGTAATCGTGGAGCTTTACTGTCCACAAAAAGTTATTCATATTTTGTTACTTTTTTATTTTTAATATTTTCTCATAATCTTTATACATTTTTACCTCGAGTGGTAGTGGGTGGAATCATCTCTCTTTTTTGCTTCACACAGGAAAGCTTTAAGAGAGTAAATTTGATGAGATAATATCAGGGTCAAATAAATAGTACGAAAATATTATTTTATAAATAATCTACATGGATTTTCTACAGTTGAATGAAATGGAACCTCTGCATATTTAGATATCTTATAATTATTTCATGTTGGTAATTATAATATGGGTGACCTCAGAGCTGGGTTCCCCTGATGAAATAGTTAAATTGAATAGTTAGTTTAATAGTTCACTGTAGTATCCAGGCTAATTGCGCAACAATTGGAAGCGGAATAATTGATAATTTGAGATTATTCATCAAGATTTTTTAGAAAATATATTTGTATAGATTCTGTAACTAGTTAAGTCGGTAGGATTAGGTATATAATGTATAGGTCGTCAGGCTCTTCAGGAAACCCCACGCTCGGTGACCCCCATCATTACCATGTAGCTGGGTAGCAGTTTAGGGTGAAGTAGCGACTAACTGGTTGCGTATATCATTAGTAAAGTTTTTGCAGCTAATAGAGTGATTCAATAACCTCGTGACACCCATTATATTTATTGTATTTTATCCTTTTAACAATTTTAGCCCCTCCACGGGCCGTAGCACCGCCATGGAGTTGGAGATAGTTTAATCACAATTTACGTTGATGAGAATTACGGTTGTTGCGTTTAAAAAGGAAATGAGGGAAGTATTGTGTTAAAGTATGTGCATTATTGTCAGATACAATAATGTACTTGTAATATACTTACTTTAAAAATTAGTAAAACTTTTAGTCTGTTTCCAGGAGGCTGCACCCCTCATGGAGTTAGTTCTAGTTCTCAATTAAACAAATGTATTACGTATATTATTACCTTTGTAAAAACATATTTTTTGTATTCTTTTTCGCGATCAATATTACTCTATTTTTTAATACCTCTTTANTAGAGGGTTTTTATTGTTTGATCGAATTTTACCCATCCATTATATCTATAAAAGACTTTAATAATGATTTTAATAACAAAATAGACTTATTTTATTGTTTTATTTTAAGTTGTTTTACTCTTGCAGTATTACGATTCAAGTAAAAAAGAAATGTTTTCTTTTAAACAGTCTAGACACACACATATATATATATATATATATGCATGTGAGTGTGTGTGTGTGTGTGAGCTTTTGTCAATTACCCCGAAGTGATCATTTTACAGTAATTATATGTATTTGAACTAACACACAGACCTTTTTGTCAATATCCTCTTTTGGAAACCTTTAACCTTTAAGTCCAAGTGTGTGATTCAAACGACCCTTTAAATTCTTTCAAATTAAACCTTTCTGACAAAGTGTCCTTTTGATTTCATACCTCAATGGTCTTGATTTCAGATCCTTTTATTTGCATTACTTGTCAGTTAACCAACTTGTGAAAATTACCAAGTCTACTGAAAAGTAAATCTAAAGTTTGACTTTCCTTCTTGTCATTAGATAAATACCAATAAAATAGAAGATATTGACTAGTAGTTTGTAAAATACAAATAAGGAAACTTTAACTTTGTTAAGTTTTAAATAAATTTATCGACAATTTTTCGTAAGAACTAATTTATTAATAATAGTAGTAGTAATAATAATAAATAAATATGTACATACATACATTATAGTGTATGGTTTTGTGTTATTTACTTTTATTAAAGGAATTAAAAAAACCCAAGATGATTTTAGCTTGCTATGTTGTTTATTAGATTTTTACATTACAGATTATCGATTGGTGAATTAATCTCTGTGTTGAAGAGAGAGGAATAAATCTATTGATTACATTTAAAATCCTGATAACTTAATCAAAGTGTTATCAGGAATGCACATGTTGTTTAACCTTGATGTGTGTGGCTTTAGTAAGCTTCACCTAGCGCTTAGTTTGCTTTGCACTGATAGAGTTCTAGTTTAATTCTAGTCTCGTTAGTAGCGCTGATAACTAAATGGTATAACGCTGGCTCTCACCTTGCCTCATAAATCAGATAGAAATCGCTTAATTCCACTATTACATTCTACTTTACTAAATTTGTTGTCTGACAACTATCGAATTAGTAATTTATGTAAGGAAAAACGCCTTATTATATTACGTTTTAAAAGTCTGTAAATGGATTACCTCCGTCATATCATTGCTGACTAGTACGAAAACTAAGTATAGTTTTGTTCAAGGATATTTTCAGTTTAACTTTCCACTTTCCCCCCCCCCCCAAATTCCCTACCATTAGTTTTTATTTGTGGTGTATAGGTGTATAAATTTCCATCCATCCGATGAAAAAATAGAATTGTTTGTTACGTACTTTGTTGATAATCCTATCAAATAAAAGTAAACATATGAAAGAAAGTAGAAATGTCCGATTTCTAGTTTTATTGTTGAATCAATTTTATGAGAGTTAAATTAAAATTTAAGGAGGGAGCCAGCGTGAACGAGGGGCTTTAGGCGCTCGCCTAGCTATCAATAAGTCGAGGCGACTCGAGGTCGTGGGTTCGATCCTGGGCCATGATACTCTAAATTGCATCCATGAATCGCTGACGGAGCAGGGCGAGGGACACCCCCCTATGGTGCACTCTTCCCCCACTCTTTGAGGCTCGCTTATAGCTTACTAAATGACCACACCATGCTCGCTTACGCTGTAGTGTAGAATGTACAAATGTATGATGTGTGAAGTAGCTGGAACTCTACACCACGGGGCCTAAAATGGGCCTAAAAATAGCCTAATTGCTAGATGCGTCCTACCTGTTCTAGTAGAAAGTACTACTACTACTACTACTACTACTACTACTAAATTAATTTATTCAAAAATATTTTATTTTTGTTGTATAAAAATGTATTTTATAAGAATAATATATCAGAAGAAGAAAATAATCTTCACAAAAAATGTACTAAAATCAAAATATTTAATTCTTAATCAAAGGTCGCAAATAGATTAGGAATAGCATTAAAGATTTCTTTTGAAAGTAATTGCTAGTACACACATAGAAATTTGTAGAACATAGAAATTAGAAAATATTTTTTAATGCAGAAGTAAATATCATTTTTTAGATTCTGAGTAAACTAATTTAATTTACTAATTTAATAGTTATTTATGCACCTAGGGAGTTAAGTAAGCCATTATTCCCTGAGCGAAAAGTTGCGAAGCCGAAGGAATCATGTCCCTAATTCTCGAGGCGAAGCCGAGGGAATTAGACTTTTTAATTCCCGAGGCGTAGCCAAGGGAATAACGCTAATTAGCTCCCGAGGCTAAGCCAAGAGAGATAATTATCGCCAAGGGAATAATGGCACTTTACTCACGAGGTACATACAATATTTTATCTCCTGTAGGAAGTAAATACACATGTTCGTTCATTGTACAGTTTTTATTTATTATTTTAATAAATAACAATAATTATTAGCACTTTTAATAGCAGATATAAGAGATTCAGTATTAAAAACAAATAAGAATTGGAATTAAACTCAAATAGAAGGTTACTTAGATGCAGGTTATAAACATAGATAAACATGGTCGTAAAAGCAGTGACGCCAACCTGATTTCAACATCTTCATTACATTAACCATTCATTTTCTACTATTTATAAAATAATTAAGTTGCAATCTTTACTTTTTCGCCCTACTTTACTTTTTCGCCCTACTTTTTACTTTTTCTCCCTACTTTTTGATTTAGGGATGAAAAGACCTGCTTAGTCCCTCTAAACTAATTCAAAATCATAACTTTTTTACCCTACTGGAGATAAAATAGGTTTCATCATATTATTTTACTTCCTAGCTTACCAAAGGTAACGGTCTATGTTATCGTTCTAAAGAAAGAAAATTTTATGTCACCGATTTCAAAAAATCAAAGACAGAAATCCGTTTGAGATATCTGGGAACATTATTGGTTCCGTGTCTGTCTGTTGCTCAATGTTTGCTAACCAACATATGCTAAAAACTGCTTGTCCGATATTAATGAATTTCGGATGGTGGGTTAATATGCCCACTGTTGGTGCCTTTTAAATTTTAACTATTTGTGTCCATTTGTTTCTATTAAACATCCTCACAAACATTTATTTACACACACCTATATTTTCAAAATTTCTCATCTGATGGTAATTAAATTTGTATTATTTGTAAAAAGTAGCCCGCATATTGCTCCAGATTAATTTCAAAAGTCTGCTTTCTTCCAATTTTGCTAAATTAATACTTTAGTTAATGTAAAAAATCAAAACAATTCTTGATATATTTTTAAAACGGGGAAAAGTTAAATAAATTAGACAATATTGGGTTATAAAAGTAGAAAATCAATAAAATATTTAATGGGAAGGTGTGTCCACATTACTTGGCAGACTTTATTTATTTATTTTTATTTATTTTTAATTCATTTCTTTTTTCTTTTTGTAGTTTATGTTTAGGTGCTGCGAGGGTAAAACAATCAAATTAAAATAATCTTGTTAACAATAGAATTTCAGATAATAACCAGTATTTTTTAGGGTATTTCAATGTATACTCTGCCTAGTGTTTTATTGATTGTCATAAAACCAATAATTCATTCTTATCTCCAGTACATTTGTCTTTGTCAGTGACGTTAACTCTTTAGATCTATTTGGCCTACTCTTTTCTAATCTCTAACAAATTCGATTTGTTCTGAATAAATTTTAGGTACTCAGGTGTAAAAAATGAACGTGAATTCACTTCGATCTAACTAAGACAAATTGTTTTTAATTTCATGCTGCAGCTTGCTATTATAAATTAGATATTTTTTATAGTATTTTTTAGTATTTATATTTGTTTATACATTTTTCTCCACATTCAGATTTTATTAAGTCTTTATGCAAAGCAACATCGTATTAAAAAATTAGATACTGTTACGGTCCCCATAGACGATCAAACATTCTGCGCAAACATCATGTTTACGCAAACATTTTGACCGGGATTTGGGGCCTTTAAACTGCATGATAAAATGAGTATTTTTAAGAAAAGAAACTAATAAAAAAGTTTTTCTCCTTGTATTTTTATTTTAATAAAAAAAAAAAAATAATAAAATAAAAAAATAGTTGGCAATTATTAATTTATATTCCATAAACTCTAGCTTAAATCTATATTGTACATTTATAATTGCAACAATAATTAATATTTAAATTTTATCCAGTTAAACTTTTTTTTAATGAATACTTAATCAAATTAAATTATAGCTTTAATTATGTTTATAATGTTATTCTTTTTTTGTCGTCTAAGCCCTCTTGGAAGATATGAATAATTCGTATTTTAAGGACATTACAGATTAAAATTCGTATTTCTTTCTATTTTTTAGAGGTTTTCCGATAATTATTATTATATTATTCAAATTTAAGTTTTGAATTGTTTTAAATGAGTTTCTTTTATATTCTACATTAATATGCAACGATAAAATATATTGTTTATAGTTTAGATAGCTATACAATTAAATTTTTATTCTCTTTTATTAATTTTTTAAATGTTAAAGTGTATTCTAAAACCTTAAAGTATAAAGTAAAAAAATTCACTCTAGGAGTGAATTTTTATAAATTCACTCTAGTAATGATTTTTTATAAATTCGCTCTAGAACTGAATTTTTATCAATTTACTCTAGGAGTGAATTTTTATAAATTCACTCTAGTAATGATTTTTTATAAATTCACTCTAGAACCATATTTTTATCAATTTACTCTAGGAGTGAATTTTTATAGTGTAATTATAGCTGTTATAAAAAACTTGCAATTAATATCTAATCTTTTTTGTAAAAAAAAACTTGATTTTAGCTGGGCTGAAATTCCTTTGGTAGATTTATAGTGAAGTAAGTATTATTTTTAAATATTTATATGACTTATAAAATTGTTGATGGGTTAACTGTTTGTCAATTTTCAGATTTCTTTCCTTGGTTTCTTGACAAACTAAATAACTTCCTAATTTCTATTTTATTGCATATGATATGCATATATGTGCAATATCTTTAAGTTTTGAAATCTTGAGTTAATGACTTGTTTTAGTAGGGGGAAGCAATTAGTCAGTGTAACTTTACTAGTTCATCCTATATAAGTTTTAGTCTCAAGTGAACAGGCTTGGTTTGTGCTAATCGCCATTTTTTGGGGGGATTTGTAAATATTACTAACGTCTCTTTACATCGGAGTTTAAAATAAGCTATATAGAAATAGAAGAGGAATTTTTTTTTTTTTTTTTTTTTATTTTTTTTGAAAGAGCAGTTCTTTTTTAGGGTCCGTAGGCAAAAGCCAAGGACCCTTATATTTTCGCGCGTGTGTCTGTCTGTCCGTCGCATGCTCTCACGGCTACACAAATTTGGCATGCATATGTCTTATACCTACCCAAACGTGTTAAAAATATAGCGACTTAAAAAAAATATTTTTCGTTGGCCAGGATTTTTGGAGTTCATTTAGGGGTTATATTTTGACAATTTAGGGTCAAAAATAGCATAAAATCGTGTTTTTTCCATTTTACCCCCCTTTTATATGAAAATATTATAAAAGTGTACATAACAACAATTACTTTACTCTTAAAGAGCTTTCCAACAATGTGCATCTTGAAGGGTAAATACTATTTTGACTTTTGTACCCCGTACCCGTGTGTATCCAAACACTTTTTTTTCACCCATCCAAATTCTAAACCAAAATTTTTCTATATTATCATAAGCCAATAATACGCAGAAAATTCGCTCTTTAAGTCATGGTGCATGACTGGACTTTTTATAATTATGGTCTTTTCGATGTATTTATATGGCTGTTTTCCGGTTCAATGGCAAAAAATACTTCATCACAAGTTATTTTTATATGTTTTTAGAATATCAGACCCATAAGATAGTTCAAAGTAAGCTTTAATTATTTTAAAAAAACACCATCAATAGGGTACTACAATACAGTGTTGCCTACGGACCCTGGCTGTGTGCTGGCTAGCATACACTTAACCTGTTTATTTGTTTATCCAGTTATATTGGAATATCTTTAGCAAATTAGATACCAAAGGTAATCAAACAATGCTGTCGATTTATCTACTATTGAATGATGTTACTATATACAATAGGACATACACAGACGGTCCATTTTGCTTTAATTTCCTTTATCTAAAAATATTTATCCGTATATCTTACGTGTTGAACGATAATCCCATATTGTTTAAATTTTATTTAGGTGCCCTGTATATGTATATCATATAGAACGAGAAAAAATTGGTTATAGTGTCAAATTCAATTACGAGATTCTTTTGTCCAGATGTTTTGTAAAATTGGTACTTTTACTGTCCGTAACACCTTTTAATTAAAGCTGATAGCTTTTCCTTCGTGACCTTTTCATTATACTAGATTATTTTACTCTACAATCCATAAATATATCCAAGCAAAAGCAATTATGCTGGAATTCTAGATGAAGTTAAAGGACTTATATTTTTAACTAGATTATTTACAAAGTTAATCTTTTTTTTTTAATTTATTTAATGTGTTTGTAGATGGATCCGTTACGGGTAAAAATAAAAAGTATAATCAAATTATAGATATGGCGACGTTTCGACCGAAGCCGGTCATTCTCAAGCCTAGCTAGATTCCAAATTCACAAAAAATTCATTGATCATATCTAATGGTTTTATTGTCTATCCACAATATGTGATTGTGTCGTCCATGATTCGTCTGATCTGTTATCCAGTAAGTTAAAAATTAAAATAAAAACAGGTTTCTAACATTTTGTCACTAACAAAATAAGACAATCAGTAAAAACTTCTGCGCCATCACACCATAACATACTAACAGTAACATTTAAAAATTTTTAAAAAAGTTAAAAATATACAAAAACAGTTAAAAATGTGTAACAAATTGAAAAATAATAAAGAAAACGACTAGACTATTTATGGTAACCTTCTCAGATTCGATAATAAATTATCGAATCTGAGAAGGTTACCCGTAACGGATCCATCTACAAACACATTGAAGATAAGAAAAGGGTACTCGTAGAAATCTTTTGTGTTAATTTATTTATTTATTTTTCTTTCTTTAGACCATCAGTTTTTTTAATGATTGGGAATTCATTACCTTCTATGGAAGGTAATTATATCTATTTATGTTTAATCTCTCTGATATTGTTTCCCAACCATGGCAGATATAGTTTTTTTTTAGATATTATGTGGAACAAAAAGAATATCTTAAAGTTATCTAAAACAAAATTTAGCTCTATTTGCTTAGTATGATGTTTTGAAAGACATTTTCCAAAAAATGTTAAAACCTAATAAGATCGTGTTCTATGTCTTTTACTATGGCGTAGCTAAAGGATTTCAACCTTTTTATACCACTATAAATATAAATTTAAATGGAACAAATATTTGTCAATCTACTTTCTTCGTCTCTTTATTATATTGTATATCTATTTATATTATTATAGCAAGATGACAAAGGGAAAAAGGATTCTGATTTGGTTTGTTTCTTTAAAAGGGTTAGATTCTGAAACCAGTTTATTTCCTTTTTGTCAGATTTTTTCTCATTAAAAGGGTCTCTTTGTGTTAAAGTGATGTTGGCCCTTTCTGAGTCTATTCTGGTTCCCTTTTACTTTGCATTGGTGACCTTCCTAAAGGGATAGGGCGACGAATTTGTACGCCAAATTATTATAAAAAAAGAGGTTGCTCTAAAAATCAGTCCTCTTAGTGAACTTTTCGGTTTAAGTACTTTTAAGGGAATGACTGATAACCATAAGGTCTTATTTAGTTTCAGCCTTTTACTTCTTGCCTTACTTCTTCAAAACCCTCAAACGAATTACTATTAGGGACTTTTTATCTTTTAGAAATGGTGTTCGCAAATAAGTTTGATTTCTTCCTATTTGAAACTTTTAATTTAATCGTATATGTATTTTTTGTTCTATCGATCACATGTTATTCTTAACTCTTTTTCATAAAGCTCCATTGAGCATTTATCTTTAGCCAGATTGACTATATTATAAAGCCTGCCTTCTTTTTACTCTATTTACATGTATTAAAATGTGTTTTCTTTTATTTGTCTCTTTTATACTAATTTAGAGAGCAAAGTGGGGGGTCGTTAAAGGTTAATAAAAACGATGTGTGCTAATTCTTAATAATGGCTATATTTCGCCGTACTCCGAGGCATAGACGTGCCTGAAACATCATTACAACTTCATATAAATTACAATTCAGTTATAAGTAATATACTATAAATAAACAAACCATTTCAGTAACTATAGGTCAAATCAAAATATTTACTAAAATTAACCTTCCGGTGTACGCAGGTTTGGTTACGTTATTTAATAAAACGTAATTAAATTTGACTTTTGAATTTGAAATTTGACCTAATAGTCCAGTCATATTAGGTTTTCTGTTCCAAAAAAATAGAAGCCAATTTTTTTTTTCTTTGATCGCTTCATTTTGACCTTCTGAACAACATATCCAAAATCGGCAACGAGATCGTTGTCGCGTTAAAAGTTATTCAAGGGCAAAGGTCAACAAATTCGATTATTTGTGAATAGCTCGTTTCCAATGGCTCGGACACCAATCTAGGTGGTTATAAAAATTAAAGATCACAAAATTTCCCACAAAAAAGGTTCTATTAATTTATTACGTACAATGGACGGTTTACGGATTATAGGGCGAAGAAAATCTATGAATATTTAATATTTGTCGCCGTATCACTTTTTACGTATTTTTACTAATATCTCGCTTCCTATAGCTCGGAGACAAAATAAGGATCAAATCAAAATTAAAGATTATTAAATTCCCTACAGAAAAGGTCTAGTTCATTTTTTACGTACAACGAACGGTTTACCAAAAACCTAGCTTATTGTAACTTGCATAGTGTTTGTTTTTGCACGACTTTTTTCGTATTTTTGTGAATATCTCGTTTCCTCTGGCTCGGAGACAAATTGATGATCAGATCAAAATTGAAGAATATAAAATTCCTCACAAGAATTGTTATGTTCATTTTTTACGTACAACGAACCGTTTATGTAATAAAGTGCTCCAAAGTTTCTGCAAAATGCGAATCAACGACCAATAAGTTTGGCTTTTCGTCGAGGCAGCTCCACGGTTGGGACGTTATTCTATACCTGTGAGCGACATTTCAAGTTTTGTGGACATAGTTTAAAAATATTATGGCTCCAGGGTCTTATATTTTACATAGTAGTCCAGTTACTCGGGGTTTTAACCTCCGGTATTTGAGAAACTGATCCGATTTGCTTGAAATTTGGTGAGTAGATAGGAAAATGCTCAAGTATCAAAAGTTATATAGTGCCGATGTGCGCTTCCGCCCCCGGGGGTGGTTGCCACCCCTTTTCGGGGGTGGGAATTCCTTTGCTCAAATAACCCTAGGAATCGATAGAGGATCACATTTTAAGAAAAAAATGTGGTATAAAGTTTTTTTGTTAAATCAATATTTTCTGACTTATTCGTGAAAAACGTTCAAACTCGTGTTTTTTCGATGAAAATTGCAAGATTTCAATCGTGAATAACTCAAAAAATATTGATTTAACAAAAAAACTTTATACCACATTTTTTTCTTAAAATGTGATCCTCTATCGATTCCTAGGGTTATTTGAGCAAAGGAATTCCCACCCCCGAAAAGGGGTGGCAACCCCCCCCGGGGGCGGAAGCGCACATCGGCACTATATAACTTTTGATACTTGAGCATTTTCCTATCTACTCACCAAATTTCAAGCAAATCGGATCAGTTTCTCAAATACCGGAGGTTAAAACCCCGAGTAACTGGACTACTATGTAAAATATAAGACCCTGGAGCCATAATATTTTTAAACTATGTCCACAAAACTTGAAATGTCGCTCACAGGTATAGAATAACGTCCCAACCGTGGAGCTGCCTCGACGAAAAGCCAAACTTATTGGTCGTTGATTCGCATTTTGCAGAAACTTTGGAGCACTTTATTACATAAACGGTTCGTTGTACGTAAAAAATGAACATAACAATTCTTGTGAGGAATTTTATATTCTTCAATTTTGATCTGATCATCAATTTGTCTCCGAGCCAGAGGAAACGAGATATTCACAAAAATACGAAAAAAGTCGTGCAAAAACAAACACTATGCAAGTTACAATAAGCTAGGTTTTTGGTAAACCGTTCGTTGTACGTAAAAAATGAACTAGACCTTTTCTGTAGGGAATTTAATAATCTTTAATTTTGATTTGATCCTTATTTTGTCTCCGAGCTATAGGAAGCGAGATATTAGTAAAAATACGTAAAAAGTGATACGGCGACAAATATTAAATATTCATAGATTTTCTTCGCCCTATAATCCGTAAACCGTCCATTGTACGTAATAAATTAATAGAACCTTTTTTGTGGGAAATTTTGTGATCTTTAATTTTTATAACCACCTAGATTGGTGTCCGAGCCATTGGAAACGAGCTATTCACAAATAACCGAATTTGTTGACCTTTGCCCTTGAATAACTTTTAACGCGACAACGATCTCGTTGCCGATTTTGGATATGTTGTTCAGAAGGTCAAAATGAAGCGATCAAAGAAAAAAAAATTGGCTTCTATTTTTTTGGAACAGAAGCTATATTTTTGACTAAAATAACTGGACTATAACAGAATTGTAATTTATATGAAGTTTTAATGGTGTTCCAGGCACTTCTATGCCTCGGATTATTAAGAATTAGCACACATCTTTTTATTAACCCTTAACGACCCCAACCTTGCACTCTATGTATTATAATTATTTTTGTTCTTTTTTTCGGTATTATATAAAAATTGCAAATATATAAAGGCCCAGTAGTCCAGTAAATGAAGCTTAATAAATGGCAAAACCTTTCAATTTGTTCGTCCTGCATCGATTTACTTAAAAATTTGGAATTAGGCTCCTCTTACCCTCTACTTTAAGATCTAGATTAAGCTAATGGGCGCTGGTTATTTTTTAGGGGTGAAAACTACCCCTAATTGTCAAAACTTTTAAAGTAATATTTTAAAGCTTAAGATGGGTAAAATTCAGTTTGGATTAGTTGAATAATGATAGATTTATGCTTTGGAACCCTTGTTAGAGCTTAATGTAAAAAAAAAAAAATTTTATTCAATACTCAAAGACTTCTCATAACCTGCTGTTTTTAATAAACTCCCGACGGGAAAATCTTTCATTTAGAGGGCATACAGGCAAGTGCGTGGAGCATCCGTGGCGCAGTGAGCTAAGGCGTCCGCAAATAA
>KZ651129.1:782574-794185 GCA_001010745.2 Gerris buenoi
AAAAAAAAAAAAAAAAAAAAAAAAAAAAAAAAAAAAAAAAAAAAAAAAAAAAAAAATGATCCTAAAAAATAATTGATTTATCATATTGTTTTAATTTAAGAACGCTGTTGCTTAGAATATGTACCAATTTCATATTGCAACTTTTCAACCCTCATTAATCAACCCCTATTGAATCTTAATTAAAAATAAAGATTTACCACCAAACAAATTAATTTCTTGACAGAGTTCTTAAATGAAAAATGTATCTGTCTAAAATATTATCAATTTAATTATTTTGCAAATTTTTATTCCTTATACCCCTTGCAATCAACATCACATTGCAATCCTTATAAACTACTATAAAAGATATAAATAGGAAATAAAGTAAAATTACATACAAAAGTTAATTTCGTTTCAAGAGAAATTAATATTTTTCCCCGTTTATCTCTAGTTCAATTTTTTTTAATCATTTTTCTGACTCAGCTTCTTCTTTTTAGCTAGTTGATTCATGAGTCTTTCCGATACCCCGGTACCATTTGTACCCAAAGAATTAAATGTACACAAATTATTTCATAATCTTGTTTCTGATATCAAATAAAGCACCTATACCAATATTCATTCATATCAGATCAAAAATTTTGATAAAAAATAAACAACAGTTTTCTCCTGTTTTCCCATTTTATCCCCTCTTAAATGAAAATATGACAAAAGTGTTAATAACAACAATTACTGTTCTCTTAAAGAGCTTTCCAACGACATTCATCATGAAGGGTTTCTACTATTTTGACTTTTGTACTCCGTAGGTACTTCCGCCGCGCCGTCTGGATGTTCCCAAAAAATTAGGGTTAATTTTTTATAATGTGTGTCCCATGTGATCCCCTTAAAAAAAATCTGCCTAGATTTTTTTCCGTAGACAGCCTTCTATCACGACAATTTTTCAATTTTCGAATTTTTCAAAAAAAGTAGATTTGGTTTTTTAAGCATAGCCTTCATTTTTAATGATAAAAATTTCATCTAAAAATTAGTTTATAGGGTTTTTCAAGAGCTACAAGGCTATGTAAATGAAATCCCTTTAAATCCCTTATTTTTTAAATGTGGTGAGTTTAAAGGGCTCGAATAAGGTGCGCTCGCTCGTAAATAGAGGTTTTACACGACCATATCACGCCAAATATTGATCGTAAAGAAAATCTACTTAATGAAAACTCTTCGCAATTAAAATAGCAACAATTCAACACTCTACGTTTTTTCGTATCTTCAGTATTTTTGAAGTTATTTTGAAGAAAAGGCATTTTTTTTACGAAATTGCAGAAAATAGTTTTTCACTTTTAAGTCTAAATTTTCAAAAAGTAAGCATTTTAAATTGGTCAAACTTCTAGGATTTATTTGTAACACATAAATAAAGAGAATCGCTCAAGGGAGACGATCAATTTTAATTAGGGTGGTAATTAGGGGGTTGTTTTCAATGATTTTTTCGTAGAAAAAAGTAGGGACCAACATTATTTTCAGCGTAAGTCGCGTAATTTTGATGCAATCGCCTTCTATTTTTTTTATTTATTTATTTATTTTTTTAAAAAAAAGAATGGTCTTTTTATGTACTTTAAAAAAACGTCTATAAGTTTTCCTCGTACAATTCACAGTTTTATCTCTATTTGACTCTGAATCTCTCTAATTTAGCATTTGACGAACAAAAGCTCAGTTGCTCGGTTCGTATTGCTGGTACAGGAATTATAAAAAAAAAAAATTTTTTTTTTTTTTTTTTATAGGCTAAAATTTTGTTTCCTTCAGTTTTTTGATAAAATGCATATTGTTCGAGTTATTTGCGAAAACCCGACCAAAAACGTTGAATTTTTCTTCGAAAAATAGTTACTTTCAATCGTGAATAACTCGAAAATATTAATTTTACAATAAAAATGTATAAAACATTTTTTACTTAGAATTAGTTTTTCCTATCGATTCCTGTGGTTAAAATACAATGAAAAAATTCCACCCCCAAGATGGGGTGGCAACTACCCCCAGGGTAATAGCGCCCCTCGGCATATAGATCAAAATCTATATGCCTTGGGCTATTTCCTACCTAATGTCAAAATTTCAAGTAAATCGATGTAGGACGAAAGAATTGCAAAACCAAAGTGCTTCATTTCTTAGGCTACAGTTTATACAAAAATATTATGCAATTATAGTATAATAATTTAGCAAAAACATAATTTAGATCAAAAATTCATTAATTTAAACGAATTCTTTGTATTAAATAAATATAATTTGAGGTTAGATTTACCCACATTGGTATCTGAGGACATGAAAGTGCGCAAAGCCATGTTCCAGCAAGAATGCAGTGCAGTATATCTTTACTTAAAACAATTTACCCGACAATGGAGAAAATAATTGGTGAATACTGAAGCAAGTAATTATGTACTTGTTTATAAGATAGATTAGTACTAATTGTATCGGACGGATTTTTAAAAAGTAATTTAGCAGCTTGGATAGAGACATTACACTCTTTGACGTAGCAACATTGTAATGTAGGACTCTGAGTTTAAAATTTAGGAAAAGCTATTTATCTATGTAGAATGGCTTGTATCTATCTATGTAGTATCATTTTGTATGGCCACACTTAATACTGAATAAAAGGGGTCAGTTGATAATTCTACGCCGTAAATCATATTACAATTGCTAGAAAGTTCAAACTATTTTCAGGGCACTTTTATATGATGTAATGATATCTTTAAATGGATGATGAAGGTATAAGTGTTCATACCAACGCTGAGTACTTAGGCATGTAGTAATTAAAAGTAAAAATAAAACTCAATATATCTTTTTTTAATTCCAACTTTAATAATTGTTGAGTTCTATTAATAAAAAGGAAAAAATATCAACATGTGAAATTTCGTTTTTGTTAATATGATGAGTTTTTTAGTATTGGCTCTGATTTAACATTTTCACAACATTTATATAACGTAAATGTATACAAAACAGCTAAATTGTTATTTTTTTTTTATTTTGTTTCAGGTAACTTTTAAATTGTTATTTACATCTGGTAACTTTTGGTAACAGAGTAAAGGAAAATTTGAGGCATTTGAAACACCTGTCTACGTAAGCAACTTAAACATGTAATTTAAAACTTAGTTCTTTAATTTATTTACCTATTAAAATAATAATACTACCAGGAAATTAGACTGATATATTTAGCTTTAGAACTTATATTTTATTTATATGCCTGCAATATAATTGAATGCCCAAATCTCATCATATTTATTTTAAAAAATACGTGAAATCTATATGGGCACAGAAAATATTCGTAGGTAGTCAAATATTTTTTTTCTTTTGCTGAATCGGAAAAAACAATAATATGATGGATTTTCGAATTTGGGGATTTACAATGACTTAAATGTTTAGGTATCTTAATATGTGTAAGCTCATTTATTTCACGCTCTCGTGCCAACCATAAAATTGACAGAACATATTTTGACGTAGATTAAAAATATGATAAGTCAGTGGTATTTTTAAAAAAAAAAAAAATATATATAGCTTTAATTTAAGGGTCACGAGAGGAGGGTGGTGCACGACCACGCCTCGCATGAGCCTCTGAGGTCTATACACGGGAATCCAGTGTCAGTTTTAACAGAAGTCCCTAAATTATAAAATTAAATTTATATGAGAAAAGAGAGGGGGGAGTAGACTCATTTTGTTCGGCCCGACCCGAGTTGTCATCCCCGGCTACACTGAGCTCATTTTGAGCCATAAAATTGACAGAACATATTTTGACGTAGATTAAAAATATGATAAGTCAGTGGTATTTTTAAAAAAAAAAAATATATATATAGCTTTAATTTAAGGGTCACGAGAGGAGGGGGGTGCACGACCACGCCTCGCATGAGCCTCTGAGGTCTATACACGGGAATCCAGTGTCAGTTTTAACAGAAGTCCCTAAATTATAAAATTAAATTTATATGAGAAAAGAGAGGGGGGAGTAGACTCATTTTGTTCGGCCCGACCCGAGTTGTCATCCCCGGCTACACTGAGCTCATTTTGAGCACCTGCTCATTTTAATATACCTAAAATCTCTCAGATCCGGCTGAGGCATATAAGGATCCATTCGGCACGCCCTGTAAAATTTTAGCAAAACTGAGTGAATACACATATGAATACGAAGAAGGTTGAAACTTATATGGGACCAACAATGGGCTAATTATGACCTACCACCCTAATTTCATTAAAATTGGACGTGTAGTTTTTAGGATATGGTGGTTCGCAAAAATTCCGACAGACCGACAAACCGACAGACCGTCAGACCGACTGTCAGACACACGGAACCAAAAATGATCCCTGATGTCTGAAACGGATTTCTGTCTTGGAATTTTTGAAATCGGAGACCTAAACATTTTTCGTTCTTCAGAACGACCACATAGCTTCCATTACCTTCGATAAGCTCGAAAGCAAAATTGATTTAATTGTATAATCAAAGTGTCAAACGTTCCTAAAATATAATAAGGTACAATTAAAAGAAACAAAAAACTATCAAAATCAGAGTCAAAAAATTAAAAAATATAGTTGGTCAGATATATATATATAGATTAACTTCAATTATAAGATTATACTGCTTATAAAAAATTAAGTTCAATAACATTGCACTGATTTTGTTATTGTATAAAATATATTTTTTAAATGTATATTGTCATGTTTAGGCACATCACTTAGTTTATTTTTATTTTTTTGTTTCTATGTGTGCTATTATAATTTTCATACTTTGTATACTATATATATGTTCTAAATAGCTAGTTAGTATAAAATTAATTGCTAAGTTGTCTGGTCTAGCTTAAAACCGTGACACCGCACCCTAGGACACAATCTTATAAGCCCTGTTTCTATTTTAATCTTCTAATTAACTATAGACATAAAACTGGTTATTTAAAATTATTAAATTAATGAATTTTCTACCAGGTCGATAGTACTAATTGCTTTAAATTACTTATATAATATATATCGAGCGAGCCAATAGGGGCCAGAGCCCTGTAGCTATTATTAATGTAATTATTCAATAATAATTTTTGATTAGACAACGAACATAAGTTATTTGCATAGTTTTTATTTATTTAACTAATAATAAATTAAATTATTTTGTCGTTATATGTTTATTCCTTTAATCATGAATTTAAAAATTTGAATATTATTTTTTATATATCAAAATACTTCAAATTATTAAAAAAAATAGCTTTTTAAGAAATAATTCTTGAGACTATTTATTTTTCCTCAGAGATATATATGCATATATATACACACACAACATACAAATGTTTTTATCCCCTTGGTCTTAGTACCCTAGTTTCTTTACGTTCAATCTCTTTATCTTTTTATTATTTCTACCTATTTGATTAAAACTTTCAGCAAGAATATTTCCTTCGCAAGTAACACAGAAAGTAAGAATTTCATATTTGAATTTTAAGGCTTGCCATATTTTCTCAGCTTCTTGTCCCAAGTGGAGAAAATAAATAAATGGAAGAACCTCCGTTCTAAGTTATATATGACAAAAAAGTTTTTTTCCCCGAACCTAAAGAAAATGTCACTTGGGGGAAAAAAATACAAGAAACTTTCTAGGATTGCGAGTTAGAAAATGAAGTTATTATTACTATTATTTTTGCGTTTTTTTCCCCCTCAAAATTTAGGTTGATTGTCGATTTTGGTCTTGGATTTTAAAAAGTAACCGGTTAAAGAAGAGAAAAAGGAAAGGGAACGGATCCTCTTCTAAACTTTTCTCATAATTTCTATAGAAAAACTGTTCCAAAGAGGAGGACTAGTTTAGAAAAATATTGTTGAGAGAGGGTTAAAAATAATTAACTCTGCATCTCACTAATGTCTGGAAGGGTTTATTTGTTTATTCGGTCGAGGAGTTTAGTTTATTTGATTATTATTTTAGTTTGTAAACTTTTCATTTTGCCCTCTTCTGTATGAATATTTCGACCCTAGTTAGTCTATTCAGAATAGTCTAAATGCCACTGCAGACTGTATAACTGTAAGAGCAAGCAGGACTCAAATCATTACCTCTAACTATTTATAGGTCCTCTAGCATCTCTGTGTAAATTAAAATAGTTTTTTTATTATGTGATGAATGTACTATTTATGTGTGTATATATATGTATATAATATGTATGCATGAATTATGTGTATATATATCCATTAGTGTTATGAATGCGATTTCAATATTAAAACTTGCATTTTTGATGGAGTTGTGTTATCTGAAAGGACGGCTAATGTATACAGAGCAAGGATGGTATGCGGGTTAGCGTTGATCCTACTCCGCCGGCGTTTCCAGATCGAGTTTTATCCTTCGCAGGTAAATCCTGGCAAGACGGGAGAGGGCTTGCTTCGCCTCTAGCTCCTTACTCTGCACAAGCTCTCTCCCGTGTAAACAACTCGCATTATTACACTTCACGTACTCTGTACGCGTTTTCCAAATTAAGTTTATCTCGGCTTTCCGTTTTACCTTCCCCCTCTTGGCTCATGTTTTTCACAGCCCAAGTCCCTTGTGTTTATTAATACTTATAATTTATTCAAGTATGCAAATCGGATAAAAGTACGGCCGTCTTGTACTCTCATCTTAAATTGAATCGAAACAATAACTGAGCTAAGGGTCAAATCAAGAGGATTCTCCGAATATAATTTATTTTATTCTGCTTGAATTAATTTTTTTACTAGGTGGTTTTCAAGACAGATACCTTGCTAGAGAATAAATTAATTATACCCTAACTGTAAATCACGTAAGATTCAAGATTGGAAACGAATAATTTTGAAGTAAAGATGATTAAAATGTATTAATTGGTATCTTATACTGGCTTCATTAGTAAACAATCCTTATGAAAACAGATTTGTAATAGTTACAAATAAAAAAAATGGCTCTTGTTTCTTATGAAGTCTAAACATTATTAATATAATAACCCTCTTTTATTAATTGGATTTATAAGATGAAATCAAATGCTCCCCCTAATTATTATCAGGTAACAGCTAAATAATCTGTTATTGTTAAAAAGTGATCGCTAAAAGAATCAGAATAGTAATAACTTTTTATATCAAAGTATTTAATTTATTACCTTACCAAGGCAACTTTAAAGAGTAATAAAGTGATGATAGCAAACAAAATCGCAAAAATCAAGTGCTTTTTAGCTTTTCCTAGATCATCCTCGAAACCCTTATGCCGAGGGTGCGATGTATTCTCCGAACCGTTCTCCCTAGAGATTTTATATTTGAAATTATGGCGTTACGTTTTGACTCACACATGAAAAAATATAGAGGTTATACATTTAATATGCGCTCGCGCAATGCCCAAAAATATGCAAAGCTCATATTTTTTATTTTCGAGAGTGGTATTAAATAAAAGCTCCTGAAGAGTAGATTACAAACATGTAGGTATAATAATATTTATATGCACAATATACTCATATGCTTTTTAACGCCAATATTCAATTTCTAACATTAAAATTTTCCCAAATGGAAATTCACCTAAAATTTTGAAATAATTCATGCATCAGCTTGAAGTTATTAATATATGCATTATGAGGTATTAAACTTATGATATAAGTCGATCAAAATTTCCCGAAAAAATTTAAGCCTTTCGTTATTACCGATAAAAAAAATTGTGAACCCCCCAGGGGATTGAACTAAGGACCTCTAATCGTCCAGTAGATAGTGTACAAATAAGTGTAGGACTTACATCAAGCTAGAATTTTGTGAATTAGTAAATCTTTTTGCCTTCTAAGAATATGTGGTCGACTAAGTTTATTTGTGGGACATAGCTTGGTTATACCTCTTTGTATTGCAACAATCAAACCGGTGGAGAACGCCAATGTTCCGCCCTTTTTGTTGGACAATGATATTTTCATCATCCTGAGTATTAACTTAGGTAGTAGACCAAACAATCAATTTGATGGTAGTTTGTCACTTAATAGGTGACCTCTTTATTTCTACTTATTTTTGACTAACTGACTACTCTATTTCTCTACATATAATTTGGATATTTTCAGGTAGATTGAGAATATGTAAGTTTCGAATACATAACAAATAATGTAATATATATGAGAAAAAAACGTATTTTTCTACGCGAGTTCTTTAGGCCGCATCTCTAGTCAAAAAGTAATTATTATAGATTGACATTAAGTTCCCAAGGAAAAAATGTTGGTTAATGTCTTTGAAAACAATTGGGCAACCTGTTGTTTATGTTATTAGGTGTTTACGTTGTTAGGAGTTTATGTGTTAGTTGTTGTAATTAGGAGATTGCTTCAAGCGCCGCTGGTCGCGCTAGTTCGTAGGTTCGGCTAAGTAGTAAAAGTTAGTAAAGTAGATTAGTAGTAGAAGTTGGGTAAATCAAGAAGTTGTGTTCCCTTTGCAACACGTCTTTATTCACTCTCAGAACACCAGACAAACTCTAACTAAGACATATATATTAGTTCTGATCGTCCCTATTCTCTAGTATTTAGTGAGCCAGTGTCTTAATACCTACATTTTTCCAGGTAAAAACGTATCTTGTTTTATTGTATTTAAATGGGCACAAATCAACTGCCTATTTTTTCTTTTTTTTTTATTAGCAATTTAGACTACACTTTTACCTAGACCCCAAACTACGGGTACATCTTTTAAAAATAACTTTTTTAAAAAAGGATTCACCACCTTAAAGTATAAAATTCCAACGAGGTCTCAAAAATCTTATTATTTAGCGATGAAAATAATTTATTTACCTATATACTAGGGGGCTCTACCCCCTACTCGCTACGCTTGTCATCTCCCCCCCCCCCTTGGCGGCCGCTGCGCGGCCACATCCTAGTGTAGGGTATTAGAATTATTTTGTCTATTTATTATATATTAGTTCAAAAAGTTTAAATCCGCTGTAATAGTTTTTGCACTTAAAAATAAAGATATTACCTCGGAACAAATATATTTTATATTCTAGATTCTAGATCTTAAGTTTCACTTTTAATGCGTGAGAGCCTCACACATATTTCTTTACTTGTTACCAACAAAAATAATGGTTTGTTTTGATTTTATAGAGTTCAAATATATATAATAACTTATCTAAATAAAACATATCTAAATAGTGACCGATAATTTTATCAAAACTAAAGTTCCAATTATTAACATTACATTTTTGATAGACTTCAAATAGATATAATAACTCATCTAAATAGTGACCGAGACTTTTATCAATACTAAACGTTATAATTATTAAGATAACATTTATGATTTACTACCGATAAAAGTAAAGGTTTGTTTGTTGATTTGTTAATCTTTATATAGATTTAATAACTTATCAAAATAGTTTTGATTTGTTGTATATTGAAAGCTGTCACTTTTTGATTAAGGCATGTAAACAAACAATGCGCTTTCTTTATTACATCGCCCGTGTTTTGTTTATTGTCTCGGGAATGACAGTTCCCCGTGTCATTCTTGAGCGGAATTTACTATGAGAACCTCCCCTTTCTCCACCGGAGAACCTCCCACTTATCTCGATCGCACTCTTATCAAACAGTTATATATCACTCTCTCTTTCTGAACTTGTTTGTTTACCTTTCCCCTATCTCCTTACGCACTCTTATCAAACAGTTATATATCACTCTCTCTCTGAAATTGTTTGTTTACAAAACTTTTTTAATAATATAGATAGATATAATTGCGTGTATAAAAAAAAAACAAGAATCATATGTTATTTTATTTATTTATTTATTTTTCATGTGATCTAATAACTTTATTCATATAATCTTAATTACATATTTTAAACTAGTCTGATAATATTAAATATTTAATAGTTGAACATATGTTTGGTAACGATATGCCACGCTGTTGTGACAAAAACTTGTGTAATATATATTAAATATGCCATGCCGTTGTGACCAATGTTTGTGTTGTATTAAAAGTACTGCATATTTAATAAGTCAAAATCAAGAATGGAATATCAGTGCGAGTACAATACACAGTATTCTGATTTCAGAGACAGGTTCTCTTGTAACTCTGGGGAATATATCTGACAGAAATCTCAAGAGAGAACCAAGGAATTATTAGCATTTCCCTTTCTCCCGAGCCAAGACAGGAGATGAGAATACGACGCCACATCTCGCAACCACTAGGTATAAAGTGGTTTAGAAGCGCAATTCATCCCATCATCAGTATTCTAACGATAAGCAAAAGGGGTTACGTCGAAGAGCTTTTAACGTGAATGTGCAAGTTCTGCAAGTACAATGTTTTTCAATTGATTTGTTTGCTCTTTCACTGTTTTAATTTACAAAATGTAAACATTATGACGTTTTGATAAAACTTCAACCTTCCATATTTTCTTTTTTTTAAAAAAAGAATGCCTTTACTATTGTAAAGGTTTTATGAAATTGGAGAATAAAAAAAAATGAATTAAAACTGAATTAAAAATACACTAACTAAGTTGAAAATAAGATACTCAAGTATTACTTTATTATAACCTGAAAAAAAAAAAAGAAAAAAAAAATAATATATCTTCCATCCCGCCCAATATGAATAAAAAAAATTATATAAACAAGGAGTAGATTATAGTCCAAAATAGTAAGATACTATATATAACAATTAAATTTTTTCAACACCCACATTTCGGTCACAATTATTTTCAAATACCAGCAAAGATTGGCATTTTATCAAAATTTTGGTATTTTTAAATAATAGTTACTAAATCTTTCCCTACTTATCAGTCCTTTAAATTGTTCTATGACATGTCATGCTGACTAAAAACATTTTCTTTAAACCCTCTACACTCTAGTCGACATGACTGTTGGCCCCGACCGCTCATGGGGCCTTGCCTACACACACCTAACCAAACGTGCCGACTCGACTACCAATCCGTCAGTTTAGCAGCAGTGCTCGAGGTGTCGAGGTGCGTGGTTCTAAAATGGTTCCATATCTGTCTAAACACCAAAAAACTCCGACCCATAAAAAAAAGTGGGGGGGGGGGAGGGGGGTTGGTGGCGCGACGGTTCAACCGACCCGACCGCCCGACCGTCGGCTACGACAAAAGTCATGCCCCGACAGCGCTACTCACCGGCCAACTGTTGGGTCTGTCACCAATGCTCAGTGGTACCTGTATGCTGAATTTCGTACAATTCGGTCTATTTTCATGCCAGTTATCGTTGGACAAATACATAAACTTCTGAAATTAAGAACTCCTTGCCCTCGTCCAATTATTATTTGCCTCCTTCTGATTATTCTAAAAAAATATATATATATCTCGGATCAGTTTGGACATCGCTTTGCAGAAATGAAAGGATAAGAGAAATAGCGAATTGGACCAGTTTTTCTTTCTTTCCTTTTTTTTTTTAGATCTTCACTCCTCCCCCTGGTCTTTCTCCAGTTTGTATCTTGGAAAGACAATACCCAGATAGATAATGCCGAGAAAGCATTTCCTGCCTATGTCGACATCGATGATAAAGCCGAGTTAAGCCATGTCATATCTTGATGCTCTTTTCTACGTTTTTCTCTGCTAAAGTCAGAAAATGTTGTAGGGAACAGTGAAAAAGAAATCTTTATTTCTTTTTTTTTCTGTGTCAAATTTATTTTCAAGTGTGCAAAAAACAAGGTGAAGTAGTAAAATTGTATGCTGAGGTAAGAATGCATGATTGGTTCAATTTTTACA
>KZ651129.1:794593-825357 GCA_001010745.2 Gerris buenoi
TTTTTTTTTCTTTTACGAATAATTTTTTTTTTTTAATATAATTTCGATCTACCTATCGGCAAAAAAATAACCTTAAATTTCGTAAACCTGCTATTTGATTCATATTGCTACATTGCCTTTATTAAAAAAATCAACTTTTTTTTAAAAATGATAATACTTTTTTTGCTTTGCGTTACATTCTCAACTTTTTCATTTTATACGATGGTATCTTTTTTTATCGGAACACATTTCTCTGGTCACTGAAGAGCTAGGTAAAAAAAAATGATACTCTTTGTTTAGTAATATAGCTACATAAATATCTGATGTATTATTTGTTTTCACTCGTAGAATCCCAAGAGATGAAAAGTTTTATTTCCACTCTCAGTTCACACTTTATAGACTATCCACAGGAAAAAAATATTTTATTGATTTAAACTTGGCAATACACATTTTAGTTTTTTTTCTGCTTTATTATTTTTTATGCATTTTATAAAAAAATATATAGTAAGCGACAGAGCGGTTCTGTTACGTTTACTTAGTAAATTTTCAGAATATCTCGTTATTTTTTTTTTATTTTTTACTTTTTTCATATAAAGAGAAAGTATTGTGATAGCGAGAAAATTCGATTTGGAGATTGTTATATTTAAACCTTTTGTGGTTCCTTTAGTAAAAAAAAGTGTTTTTTGAAAAATGTGTGTATTTTCTTATGTGCAGACAGGTGGAGCCTAAACCTGGGCCGAATTTGACAAATTTGGCATAAGTGTTCAGAAAAACTATTCCTCGAGACGAAATCAAAAAATTAATTTTAGCTCCGAATTTAGGGTGCTACCCTCTAAAAACTAAAAAGAAAAAACTAAAATTTGGTAAAAATCGATTTCAGCAAAAATAGCTTTAAACGCAGACGGAGAGGCTTTGACGGGGAAGTTTTTTTTATGATAAATTTTGATGTAACGTTCAATAATAATAATAATAAATGTGCCATCGAAAACTAATAATTGGAATTCACTGGGCTAAGTAATTATGAACTCGTATATGAGAAATTTTGCCTTTGTTGTCTCGGACTGATTTTTTTTTTATAATTATTTTAACCTTATGTTATATACAGGGTATCTAAAACCTGTTCCACAAAACTGAATGAGATTTTAGAGACGCCAAACAAGTTATGCTGTTTCAACATCATGGGTAAATCAGTAAAATTGTCATTCTGTCGTATTATATTTTTGCGAACCAACATATCTCAAAAACTACTATTAATGAAATTTTGATGGTAGGTCAAAATTAGCCCATTAATTCGTTAGTTGCGTATACGTTTCAACATTCTGCACCCTTAGGTCTTTCTTCCATAAACAAAACTTAAATTTATTTACACCTACTATCTTTGAAAGTACATACATGGAATCAGCAGCCACATAAAATATTGCTATTATTAAAAAAACAAAAACAATTTTGACAGATTTTAAATTAAACATTTGAGACAATAATGGGTTATTAAAGCATAATATCAATAAACTTCGTGCAACTATGTGCCACACTATATGGCAGCCATTTTATTAATTAATTTAATCGGTAATGTATTCGTTCTATAATAAATTAATATGGTCTCAAAAAGTGGTTCGATGCAAGTACTTACCAGTGATTTTTTAACTATATCAAAAGAGATTTAGCGGTATTAAACCACAGTTACCAAATTTTTCTTGTCAATTTTATATATATTTGATAGAGGAAACCCTTTAATAAGAGAATATATTAAACTATATTGCACATTTTAATCTTAAGCCAAGAAACGAAAATCTTCTGTAATCCAATTCCATTCGGTAATGGTGATCCTTTTCTTGCTTAATGGAGGTAAATTTAATCCTATTTATTCTAAATGGGTGAATGGCAAGTTAATAAGACGAAAAGCCAGAGATTTTTCATCCATCTTCTGTTATTTTGTTTTACTTCTTTTTTTCTGCTCCATCAGCTTTTTCCATTTCTTACCGAGTTGACTCTTCTATTATTTAAAAGTCCATATCTCGCCGTATTATTTTCTCCCCCCTCGCCTTTTCCTCTATTAAATATTTGATCTTCTTTCATTCCTCTGTGCGTCGGATAAATTCTTTCCTTGTGTTTTCAGTGGAAAATGAGGGATCGAAGGCTAGCTCCCGATCACCTGTTGGAGTTGATGGATCGCGAGCTCCACTTTACCCGTTCCTGCCAGTAGGAAATCTGAGACCCTTGTTGCAGCAAAGCCCCGGCTCTCATTACTCTTTCAAAGGTTGAAAATATCTCGTTTCGCCTCCCCCCGTTCGTCTCTTGTTTGAATCTCTTTTGGGGATTCCCCTTGTACTCGATAGCAAAGGTCGGATAAATTACCGACTCAGTGGTATTTTTGTTTGCGGGAAGAAGGCTGGTGGAGGCGTCGCGTCTTTATTACCGTTCTCTTTAGCCCTCTCCCTTTATCTCTCGCGTTTTCTTATTCTCCGGATCCCGCTCCTTTGTTCCTTGTTTATTCCCTTTCCCTTGTTTTTTGGTTTATTTTGACGTCTTTTTTACATTCGAGTCGCTGACTTACCAATCTTCTTTTTTGTGGAGCTCTAGCACGCATATATTATAAACAAAGGAGGACGTAACGTAAAAATTGTCAAAGGGTACTCTTTTTCTTTTTCCGTCTCTGTCCCTGGCGGAGCAATATAGAACGTCTCTTATACGCGGATTTTCCTCGGCTATCATTATTTATGCCGAGCAGGGATGTTAAACCCCTTGTTGGCTTTACATGTTTCCCCTTTTTTCCTAGCGTCAGATGTCGATGTATTTCATGTATTTTTTCCCTACGATCATGACCCCCTCACCGAATTTATATCTGTACCACCAGATTATCTCCACATATGAAATTTACAGTGCTACCAATGAATGCTCTGAATTTTGGTTTATTTATTATTATATTTCATAATTCTTTTCTTAAAAGGGTCTTGGCTAATGTTTCTTATTTTATCATTGGCGTATAAAACCCTGTTCTTATTTCACCTTTTTCTTTATCCTACTATTTAAAGAGGAAAATGTGTTGTTTAAATTGCATGCGTAAGAGAACATTTATAAGCAGGAGGTTGAGGATAGAATCCGTATAGACTTGCAATACCATCATATTCAGTGCTCGTATCGTTTACTCGTTTAAATATTTACTGGTCATATTGCTACCTCCATATCCATTTCCCCTAGAATAGCCTCTCTTCAGTCTGAATATATTGACTGCCAGTTTACACAGTTATTCAGCCATTCAAAATAACCAAAATCGATGTTGTAGTTACTTGTATAAGGTTGAAAAGAGTTTTACAAAATCAAATACATGTTTATCCCTTTACTTTCACAATTAAATGAGTCAGAAAACCATAAATGTATTATAATTTGTTTTTTATTATTTGATTACTCAGTAGGTATATATTATGTAGCTGCCTATGACTGAGTTTACCCAATTTAATTACTAAATATATATTTATACATAAAATCAAACTACCACAGACTAATGACTGATTCATCGAGATTTCTCTGAACCACTGGACCTATTACCATGATATTTTAAGAAACTTTATCCCGCCTATCGTCCAAATCTTGTACTAAAAATGAAAACCTATAACGACATCCTGGAAAATCGTAACTTCCTGACACGATATGTTTATAAGCGTCATATTGTTTCCGGTCTAACTCTAGATAATATTATGTTCAACACTGTCTAGGTCACTTACGTTGACTTATGGCCCAATGTACACTGGCATGGCGTGGCAGAGGGTAGCACATGTCACCCTCACCATTACCAATCGTGGCTTAACCAAGAGGCGCGCCAATAGCAAACCATTTCATTTCTTTGTATGTTCTTCCTTCATCTTCTTTCTTTCTTTCTTTCTTCTTAGCACTCATCCTTAACTAAAGCTAGACTTTTTAATAGGAATGTAATAATTTTGAAAACTATCTGGTGACTCTTCTAGCTCCCACATTACGCTGAAGGCTCCACCAGTTTTCCATTTGTCTAACCCTATAGAATGAACCCAAAACTTCATCTCGAAATTTGCATATTGGCAAAATTAATAACATCCAAAATAAATATTGCTCATCCACAGCAGAAAGAAAACATTCTCCTGGACCTCATTTAGCAGTGAACTAAACCACTTGAATGTGAAAAATGTGTATTTTAAACACACCACGACCGATCCTTGCAAGTCTCTCACAGCAGACCAATACCAGCACAATATTATGTATTTAATAAATATGTGTATTTATATATTTTTTTCAGTTTTACAGTTAATATTTCAAGATATTACTTTTTAAAATTTAAACATTTTTTAACATACTTTTCTAGTTGTCGGAATCAATTACTAATAAATTATTTAATTTTTTTTTTTGGTGGGGTGGAAGGAAGAAGAAAACTCTCCATATATTCTCGCTTCGTAAAATAATATTTTTCTTGACGGTCGTTTATTAAGCAAGTCAGATTTAAGAAAACAAAAACATTCAAAATAATATACTCTCCGTAGCGAAGCCTGGTAATCTAACATAATTATGACAAAGTATTTATTAATTATAATGTATTCTGTCAATCATTTAACTATAATTAATATACAGATCGTTGAAAATGTCTAGTGTTCGGAGCATGCTTAGATCATTCCATTTAGAAGATTTGAATTTATAAATGTCTTCTGTGTGCTTCATTAGCATATTCTTAAAATATGCATTTGTTTATTTTTTTCTAAAATAAGTAAATATGTATATTTATTTATAAATAAATAAATATACAATGTCCATAACAAGTATGGATTTTTGTTTTGTCCGCTTTTTTTATCAATCTTTATAAAAAAGCAGAGAATAACCGATATTTTAACATGTAACTTTTTTTATAGACAAGAAATTACATGATAAATCATAGGGCTTTTTCCTTTATATTATGACTGAGAAGGGATATCTGGTTGTGCGGAAGTTATAGTATCTCGGAGCTTGACGTATGGTAGGGCCCCCACCTCTTTCTCCTTTCTCTTTTATTCACTTTTAGACCTCTTACAAGACAAAAAGCTTTCCATCAATCTCTGTATTCCTCCCCTGACCCTTCACGAGAACAGTTTTCTCATATGTAGGTACAACCAAGCGTTTTTATATTAGAGATTTTTTATTTTTTTGTTTATAGGTACGTATATATCACAAAAGAAATTGGCCAAGAGGATGAACATCCTTGAGGAAATTGTTTGGAACTTAGATAGGATAATATGAAGAAGACTCATAACGTTCATTTCTTTTGCAGCAGTCAGCTTCTTCTTTTTGACATTTATTTTGATCTCAGTAGAGTAATGGTATTTCGATTTATAGGATCCGTGATTATTTGTAATTTTTTCAATTTATCCAAAGATGGGGAAAGTATGTGAAATAGGTAGGGTAGAAATATTGTATTATTATTTTTTTTTTTTTAATAAAAAATTAATTTGTCCGAGAGCCTTAGAGTGTACTCTCCAGAACCCATGTTAGTTTTATTTCCGGAGGGTTAAATACCCAGAGACATAGACTACTTATACTTAGGTGTGTCCATTGAGCAAAACCGGGTTGGATGAAGAATTATCTCCCTGGTTCTTTAATACTCGGAGCAGACTAACTAAATGTCTGCAGTCTTCTCTCAATCTCTTGTCTCCCTTAAAATCTATGGAAACCATTGCCATTCCAAATGTCTGCTATCTAAAACGAGCCAACGTTAAGCAGCAACAGTAGGTAAGTAGGAGTTTCATCTTCTCCCCTCTCAGCCGAGAGGTAGGACTTTCAACCAAACCTAACAGCTGCAAGTGTCTGTTCAGACGACAGTGACCGATTATAAATCCAGTCATATGGTGATAAGTGCTCCTGTTGTAGGCCAATATTGTCTTAGTAATATTATAAAAGGGTCCTAAAATGAATAACGAAGCCTGTCTCATTCTGGGTGCTTCGAAAATCTCTTTACAAAAAGTTGTTTAAAGTGGTATTGACAACGTAAAGAAATACACTTACCTACCACTGGTTCCGATAAAAATGGAAAATTACACTGGAACCCAGCCTGGCCTTCCTTGATCTGCCAATTAGTTTCCTTCTACCCCCACTATGTCTTCGAACCCATTCTAGGAGGACATTTCTGTTTTGCCAGATCATTAGAAAACCTCCTGCAATCTGAATAGCATGTTGGAGTAGCCCAAGACTTTACACTGTTCAAGCAGATGTAAATCTGTTTTCCTGCCTTATTCTTACTTAGAACCACTTGACTGCAAGCTATGATCGCATAGATCTCACCTTGGAAGATTATAGAGAATTTACATAAGGTTATAATCTTTTAATGGGTCCATCAAACTACACCAGCCCCCAATTGTCCATCTAAAAGAGTATCATCAGTTAACCAATCATCCTTCACAGTTAGGGGGACATTTTAATAACCTGCCTCCAGTCCTCCGTAAAGGAACAGAACAACTTGAGGTAATGCTGAAGTTCCATTGTGGTACAGTATAATCCTGTATTATTGCTACTGCAGGGCATTTCTCCACGAGAGCTGCTACATATTAATAATCTAATTAAAGGTATTACTGAGCTATTTGATTTTTCGTCAATACGCTGTAAGTTATAATAATTAAATGCAATAAGAATGTTTAAGTTAAAACAAAATACCCTAATCTTTCTCCTTATAAGTTTATTCTTACATTTAATATATATGTAAAACAACACTTTCGTTTCACTATATTATTTTTTATCTATACTCTCTTCTTTTACAAGATATATATTTTGTAACAAAAGAGAAAAAGAAAAATAAAATAAAAGAGAAGTATAAAGAAAACCGATGTTTTTTATCGCTATAATATATCAACATATTTCAATGTAGAATCCATTCCTTTTTTGTAGAAGGATAGTATTGTATCCATTAATAAAGGAATTCCACAGATAAAAAGTACTTATCTTAAATAAAAAAATTAAACACTAGTGTTCTTTAGTTAAAGCTATTACAGATATAGCAGACGAAAAGCCATACGTTAAACAACTTCGGTGTAGAATAAGTGCAATTACAGTTAAAATTTAAAATTTTCCAGCGGGTGCATGTAATGTCGGCTGTAATGGGAATCGCTTTGCATACACTACTTTACGTGTAGCATTTATTATGTTGCGAATGACCCTCCTTACTTCTTTTGTCACGTTGAATAATGCATCAGATGTAGAGCGGCTCTTATACGCATTATTCCAGCTGTACGTGAATGCGTTACCATATTTACACGCGACCTCTTCCTTTTTATGAGTTTTTAAAACCTATTGGAATATCAAATTGAGCGAAAAAATATTCCAATCTGTTTTCCTTTTTACCCTTATTCTTTTATTTGCATATCAATTCAATGAGAAATACCTCTAGTGCATTTATATATACTGTTTTTTTTAACCTGAAAAAATATTAAATTAAAAAAATGAAATATGATAAAAAAAAAAAACTATCTTAACGAAGTTAAAGAAAGCATTGTGATCATTGAATATAACGATTTTTTTAATGTTTCTTCCAAATTCAAAATTTCCAACAAAAGTGTGTTTCTGGCATGAAATTAGGGAGCAAGGGGTCTCGTGCGTGTCTCTTATTGAAAAATACTATTGGATGTATAACTAATCGTGATAATAGTGCAAATTTGATATAACCTTTAAAGGTCGTATGGGTCAAACAATTTCTTGTTTTGTGTGTGTGTTTTTGGAACGTGTTTTGCGTTGTCATGAGGAATCTAAACTACTTAAAAAGTTCAGATAAATTAGATAGACGAATTCAGTAGTTATACTTTTACTACTTAGTATAAGGGGGACTGTCCCTTAAAAAATGATATCGTGTTATTCGTTTCCAACCATTTTGATTTGATTTAACAAGGTTGTGATTATAGTTTAATTAAATTCAAATGAATTCAAATAAATCGCTTTTACCGGAGACATCTAGTTTAGGACTCAAAAGCACTGATAAAATCAGTAAAATTTATTTTAAAAAAGTGCCTAATCTATTTAGACTATTTCGAAGTCAAAAAAAATACTAAATTATGTTTAGCGACTTGTTGTACTTAGATCTAAAATGGTATTTTAAAAGTTTATAAGTCCAAACTTTTAAGGTTATATATATTTTGGTTAAAAAACATGACGAAGAACAAACCCTTCTTGTTTCGTTATTTATAACAGCAATAATATCATCTCCCATTTTGCAAAGTTATTAAATATTATGACACTTTTAAATAAAATTGCATTGGCTAACTCTTTAAATTAACTTATAATCCCATTAGTTGAACTTCTATCACGCTCTATCTACATTAATAGATGAAGTCGAGTTATTGCTCCCTGTGCTTTCCCAAGTTTTTATCCGATTAAGTTTTAATAGGATTTATTATACATTGCTGAATTTAGGCAGAGAGTGACAGAGAGAGGGCCTTGCGTAAAACCCTCTAACATACTAAAACTATATCAGCATTTTATAGACTCAAATTATTATTTATTGGAGTTAGAAATCAAATTTATTTTTTAAATTCACTGCTACCAAAGTAAATGCTTTGTTGATAAATTAATTTTCGTATATCCTAATAGACATTATTTTATATAAATAGTATAGTATAGTTGATCTATTATCTTTTAACCCTCGTTTTTAACGTCAATTTTATAGTTTAGGTTTAATGTGTTAGATTAATATTTTATCGTTTTATTAGTGCAAATTTCATTATTGCTATAAAAAATTGCTTCATCTATCTATTTTTAGAGTTAAGTTGCATCTTATAATACTAATGACTGTATATAATAAAAAATACACACACACACATATATATTATATATTATATATACACATATATTANTATAGGAAGGTTTAATATAATATACTGTTTAAATAGAAAGGTTTAGGCCTTGAAAGTCAGGGACATTCATAGCTCAGTGGAAGAGCGTTCGCTTACTGAACTGGAGGTATGGTTCAATCCCAGCTTATGGCGCATTAATTTTTAACGTTATAAATCATTTAGAGGTGAGTTGTCGTCGTCGGGACACTACTCGATTATATAAAAGATATATATATTTTTAATTTATTTATTTTTTTATAAAGGTTTTTAGGTTGACGAGATTAAATTTAACAGATTATTTCTTCTAAGCAGTTATTATTATATAGCTCATTCATTGTTTGACATACACCTCGTTTTAATTTGACTGGAAGATAAAACATATTTTAAGCAGTATGAAACATATAATAACAACACATACACACTAATGTACATATACTAACATAATATTGTTACTGGTTTTAATGCATATAGACATTGGACATTATTACTTGGTTAAAAAGACCTTTGAAGGTTTTGAAACTAATTGCTCCTCGATTCACATAAGCAGTAAGGAAGTCTGGTATAGTTTATAGTATTTAGAGATGACATTTCAACTGTTATTTGTTTGTACTTAGTTATTTAAATATGATTGTCTAAATAGTTATTTATACATATAATATTGTCTTGTTAGAGTAATAATTATTTATCTTTTATCACTTGATAGGTATAAGTTATTGAAATGTTACTCGAAATAAAAGTCACCAATCTAGCTACAAACTCAAACTAACATCTACTTGATTTTGGTCTAAAAACTAATATTGTACTTAGGATCATTAAAATCACATGATACACCTTAAAGGGCGGGACATGGCCGCTCTCCACCGGTTTTTATTTCAAATGCCTATTGACAAGCTATATCCTGCAGACGAACTTAGCCAACAACATATTCTTAAAAAGCCCCACAGATTTACTTATACAAAATTCTACACATACAAAATTTTCTTACACAAAATTCTAGCTTGATGCTAATCAGACATTTTTTGTAAGCTATCTTCTGGACTTGAAACCTTATTCTAAGCTCTGAATTCACTAAAATTAAAAATAAATAAATTTTTCATCTTTAAGTTTATAATTTACTTTTTTCGAGAACAAATTTCTTTAAGTTATAATTACTCATAATGTCATTTTTATAGTTAAATAAATGTAAAATAATTTTATTTATTTGAAATATAATTTCAATTTACTATATAGACTAGTGAATATATCTATAGTTAGTGAAATTCCTTTCTTTCAATTTAATTACGAGCCTCCTAAAGCACAATAAAGTTAGATTCCAAGGGACTAGAATCGTTTCTTATTCTGAGTGAATAAACTATTGTTCAAAGAGAAGGATGTTGGGTCGCAGAAGATGTACAGATTTTAGACTCCTTGCCAAGTCGAGTTCATTAAGGAGACCAAGGCAAAAACAACTAGAGTAGAGGAAACACAAGACTTTGCCTCTGTGTCAAAATACCTAATTCACTTTAACAGCTTGAACTCTTCTGGCCAAGATATTGAATTTTCAGACACTTCACGTGAAGGGATTTGTTTCTTGAAATCTTTAAGTCAGGAAACTTAATTCAACAGAAAATAGATACATTTTTCTTTCTCGGACCTTCTTCGTTATAAAAAAGGGGATGTGCGAGAAAGAAGTATCTCAGTTCCAGGCTGGTACCTCCTTAACTGTCAGATTTGAAGTGAATAGCTTTAAGGGAAAAAAGGATCTCATTAAAAACTACTGCAAAAACCTCAGTCACCATATTTAACTCACTGCAGTATATTTTATATCTTATTTACAACACTTAAAAATAATTTGTTATTAAATCAGGTTTTCTAATTTATCCAAATTAAAGTAAAATATGTTTAGATTTTTTTTAAATGAAATAGTCACTATATTAAACTCTGAAGTATATTTTTTATTTTATTTAAAAATAATTTATAATTATAAAGTAAGTTTTTTATTTTTCACTGGTTAAAGAAAAATTTGTTTAGGATTTTCTTTTCTCTATTGAATTAAGTAAGTTTTCAAGTTAAGTATTTGTTATTTATATTAAAAATATATTCGTGCTTAAAATGAAGTTCTATTTATTAAATCTAACGAATTTTCTGATTATAACTTTGTACAATTTAATTAAACAAAGAGTTTATGATTTTTTTTGGAAAAAATGGCTGTATGGATTCATGGAATAGTTTATATTACAGAAAAGAGTTTAAATAAATAAATTACAATTGAAAATACCAGTTGAGAAAAATATTAATTAAATAGTTATAATATCAATAAGTTAATTTAAATATATACCGGAGAAAGGGAGTCATAGTAAACAATGACTCCTGAACTACGCCAGGCTAAAATATAGCTTGATAGCTCTGAACTTTGCTGCCGGCTTCGGGATTGTCCCCAGGGCCTAATGCTATGCCTGGCTAAAATATAGCTTGATAGCTTTGAACTTTGCAGCCGGCTTCGGGATTGTCCCCAGGGCCTAAAGCTATGCCTGGCTAAAATATAGCTTGATAGCTCTGAACATTGCTGCACTGTGCCTGGCTAAAATATAGCTTGATAGCTCTGAACTTTGCTGCACTATGCCTGGCTAAAATATAGCTTGATAGCTCTGAACTTTGCTGCAGGCTTCGGGTCTATCCCCAAGGCCTTCATTAACAACGTCCCCCTTCCTACGCTTTCTTAGTTCATTAATGAATGACCTTATCACCCGGCCTTGAGAAGTTTCTGTAGATTTCAAAGTTTTCTAGAACCGTCATAATCCAACTTTTTGAGGCTATAAAGGAACGTAACTTCTTGAGCACTGTCCGTGATGTATAGGAAAATACTGCAGTTGATGCCGCCTCGAATGTTTTCTTAGATCCACGTTCTGTAGCTATGCCCACGCACTCCATGCAGAGGTATTGCTAGAACAGCATTTTATAAAATTGGTGCCGTTCTTATTAGCATAAATTGAGAGAGCAAATCCTAATGGTTTCGGATTATTAAAATAAAAGTATTAAAGAATATATTAATACAATAGCTAAGATTGAAAAATTTAATTTAATTTGTTAATATAAAATCGTTAATAATTGAATTATTGGTACCCTTTTACTTATCCTAATTTTGAAAAAATACTCCGACAATAACTAAGAGATCATTTTAAATTTTCGGAAATACTATATTTGAAAGAAATGTTTTTTTTACGTAATTTGTAAAAGAACCATTTATCAAGAAATAGCTATAGGTTTTAAGAAAATTTTGTATAGAACAGGCTGAATATAAAAGCATATTGATAAAGCAGCTTAAGATCCTTACTAACAGGCCCTAATCTCTATTTATATCTCAAAAATCTCAGAAATTATCCTTTAAAACCTTTTCATTGTACTCTGATTTTCTTATTGCTTTTTAGTTTCCCGAAGGTTACGGAAGCATTGTGTTCACTTTTGAGGTCTTTTATATCTACGTTATTAAAAATTCCTAGACAGAAATCCGTTTCAGACATCAGGGAACATTTTTGGTCTCGTATCTGTCTGTCTGTCTGTCGGTCTGTGTTTTCGCGTTCCCTGAAACGTGTGACGACAAATTGAGTAAAAGTAATCCAAACAACATCCTCCAATGATCCTCTTAAATGAAAATCCGATGATGTCTACGTAATCGGATTTTCATGAAACCTTTTGCATTTGGTTTTTTTCACCAAATATTTCCATTACTACATATTATATAAAAAACAGATCTTTAAAAATGGTGTATTGCAACAATGCTCTACTGTAACTAGTAGAAGTTTTTAAGAAATCAAATGATTTCTATGTTATGGAAAACTATTTTTTTAAAGAACTAAATTTAAGGCTATAACTCTATAACTATTGTCATGTATAGAATCATCAAAATAAAGACATTTTTTACGTAAGTTGGCTGTAGGGGTACCCTTTATTCACTTAATCTTAAGAATGTGGATCCCTCCAGGGTAGTAAGAAAAGAAAAAGACTAGCGTTTTATTTCGGCAACGTTTCGGCCTAGCCGGCCATTTTCAAGCCTAAAAAACAAATTTATTTGTTTAACTACAATAATTGATGTCGAAGAAGATACATATTGTAAGGACTAGATATTTAATAATAATAATTCCTACCTTGCAGTTACACTTGAGTAAGTGAAGTCAAAAAGTAAAGAGATAAAAATTGTAAATAGGAACTGTAAAGTTCCACCGTCTAATACATTCCGTCGTAACTTCAATATTGCATACAAATATCACAAACATGCTTAGTAACAATTAAATAAAATAAATTAACAACAGGTAACAATATTTAAAATAATAAAATGAAGTTATCACAGATACATTATAAAAACTTTTATCAGCGAAAAGATAGAAGACATCTCTTATCATTTCTCTTATCATTAGGTACTTTTACATCAGTACTGGTTTAAAAAACTAAAAACAAATTAACATTCAATTTCTTCAAATACATTTTGAATGTTAATTTGTTTTTAGTTTTTTAAACCAGTACTGATGTAAAAGTACCTAATGATAAGAGAAATGATAAGAGATGTCTTCTATCTTTTCGCTGATAAAAGTTTTTATAATGTATCTGTGATAACTTCATTTTATTATTTTAAATATTGTTACCTGTTGTTAATTTATTTTATTTAATTGTTACTAAGCATGTTTGTGATATTTGTGTGCAATATTGAAGTTACGACGGAATGTATTAGACGGTGGAACTTTACAGTTCCTATTTACGATTTTTATCTCTTTACTTTTTGACTTCACTTACTCAAGTGTAACTGCAAGGTAGGAATTATTATTATTAAATATCTAGTCCTTACAATATGTATCTTCTTCGACATCAATTATTGTAGTTAAACAAATAAATTTGTTTTTTAGGCTTGAAAATGGCCGGCTAGGCCGAAACGTTGCCGAAATAAAACTCTAGTCTTTTTCTTTTCTTACTACCCTGGAAGGATCCACATTCTTAAGACATTTTTTTACTGTCATTCAGTGATGATAGAGACTTATAAACCCCGTAAAGAACACAATATAAAATTAAAAAAAACTTTGATTTTTGTGATTTACTCTCTTTCGGTTATAAACTTACCCTCAGTAAACCTGACGTTAGTTCTCCCCCTATCACTTCTTGTTAGCACCATAAGTAATTTATATCTATAATTTAGAATTCGCTTAATTGTTTGATGATGGGGTCCGCTATTAAGCATAGGGAGTCTACTTTTGACGAACGTCTTCTAGTTAATGTGACCACAAAATAGCAATAAAGTTTATATATAGAATTTCTCCTGTTAGTCACTCAGTCTTGTTGGTCAGCCATAATAAATTCCAAATATTTTCTTAATTTTATATGTAGGATACAATAGTGAACGTATATCTTGTATTTTGAAGCAGCAATACTCTTTTATATTGAATACAGGATTTATATAAATGCAATGAATACGGTAATCTCCTAATCCTCTTATTTATAAATAATTCCATATTTATTCCTTTCATATTTAACAGAAAATAATCTTATTGATTTTGCATTTCTTTACGAAAGAACTGAAGTTGAAAAAAGAAAGTAAAGGAGGTAGAGGAAAACAGTATAAAAGAAAAAGAAATCCTCGATGGTTCGATACTAAGACAGAAATGTCTCAAAAAATATTTCAAACAAACTGCGGCACAAATTCAGAGTAAATATCCCGTTCAAATAAACCTTGTGTGTTTGTGTTTCCAACTTGAAGGTTCTATCGCGGCACTTGTATGCCGTCATAACGAACAGTGCATTCTAACAACTCGGATTTTACAACTTTGATTCTTTAAACAAAGAAAAGAAAAAAAAAACTTAGTAAAAAGTATTTGGAGAAAAATGAGCTCTAGAAAATCAATATTATTCGTTAAAGTTTACTTAGCATTAAATGTGAAACTCGTCCGTGACTATATTGCCGAGATAACGAGAGGGATCAGTAACATTTCCGTGTGGAAAATTATCCGTTCCATTTATTATTTATTTCTGTTGTTTTTAACCTTTAAATTATGTATAGGTAATACAGTAATATCTACAAAATGCATTATGTAAGTAGAAATAATGAAATACGAGTAGGACATGAAAATTATTTTTTCTTTTTTTGAAGTACAAAAAAAAGGCAAAGTAAAGCATGGAAGATTTTGTTTATTTTAGATTGCATTTTGTTTTTTTGTCTAGTTATTTAAATTGCAAAGATAATAATGTTTGTTAGTAACGCGATTACACTGGTTCCCTAGATGTTTTCTATATTACAAAATATTATTAGTATCATTGCTTAACGACAACGTAGAAGTTTTTACGAGGGTTGGTCAATATCTAAGGTGCATGCTTTAAAAAATCGAAAAAAGTATTAAAAATAGAAATAATTTTATTTTGTTGGACAATAATCAACTATTTCTCAGCATAATTGCCATCCCGATCCAAGCCTTTTGGAATCTTTCAGGCAACTTTTTAGTACAAGTGTCGAAGAAATCACCTGCCAGGTGACTAAGACAGCTTTTTACCTTCCTCCTTCATCATTATCAAAGCGTTGGACGCCCAAATGTTGCCACGAAAAGATGGTAATCACTAAGTGCCAAGTCTGGACTGTAAGGTGGATGAGTCATTATGTCCCAACTAACTAGATTCATTAAAATTAGTGGCTTATTTGTATTATTCAGGTCAAAATTAATTAACAACTGATGAATAAAGAACATCCCGTAGTCCGACAAATCGAACAAAACTTTCTCTTATTTATAGTTTTACTGAATGTAAATTCCATAATAGAATTTATTTATTCAACTTAAAAATCTTTGTTTAGTTTACCATTCTAACTGGAAATAAATGTTTCATTTTAGAATATATCTTTGATCTATCCTCCCCTCGAAACGATCTTACTAATCTTACAGTTTATCACTTTACTCAACCACAAAACTCCACTTAAGTCTTGTACCTCTTAAGTAGACAGCGTTGACTCAGTTAAATATTATAAGTAGGAGTAATCAGATTGCCACTCAAATAAGTAACTGAATAGTCAAAAGGACAAGAAAATACATTTTATTGTTATGTTCGAATAAAAAATGTGTATATGACATATTATTGTACCGTGTATTAGTCTATAATTATATATTAAAAATAATTATATTACCGCTTGGAAAAGTGCCGCCGGCATTACTTTAGAATCGGTATAGCCACATCTCAGAAAGCAATTATCAAAATAACCTTAAAAAAAAAATATGTGTGAGGCTCTCACGCATTAGAAGTGAAACTTAAGTTCTAGAATGCATTGCTCTCTTTCATTTTTTGACGACTATTATTTCAGGGATCAAAAATGGTTATGGGAAATTTAATTGAAAAAAATATTACTATGCTAAGGCAACCACATTTATTCCAATAGAAATAAATGTTTTTTTTTTTTTTAAATATTTGCTGGTCTTTAAATAGATATAATACAATTAATCTGTAAAATGGACGAGTCTCGAATCACAAACTTCGTTACGCGGCCAAAGAAGTTTCACTTCAATATTTGCATAACATTTTAGCTATTGATAAAGAAAAAAATTAAAGCAATGTTTATTTATGTGTATATATTATCATTGATACCAGTGGTTCTTAACCTTTTGGTAACCACGGCCCCCATAAAATCTCCAAATGTAATATATATAGTACCTTAATACCTTTCTAGGCCCCCTGGGGGGGCCGCGGCCCCCCGGTTAAGAACTGACGCCGACGCACCTCAAAATGATTTGTTACTGCTACGGCAAGGCAACCACATTTATTCCAATAAAAATAAATATTTGTTTTGATTTGCGGTCTGTAAATAGATATAATAACTTATTTAAATTAATTCAATTTTTTTTTATTTTTTTCTTGTAAGTATACAATTAAGCCCGTTCCCATGAGCCCAAAAAATAATCAAATTATAGTTTAATTATTATCCATCTAACATTACGCTTATATGCCAATTTTGTATTCTCTCTTATCGGCAATGTAATTGGCGCATTGGTTAGCACGTTTGACCCAAGATCCGAATGTCAGTGGTTCGAAGCACGCCTGGGTGAACGATTTTTTACAGTTAAATCTTTCAAAAGGATTAGTTTCGAAACACAATTTCCGTTTCATTACTTCCGTTACACTGTAAAAATGTTTGGAATCTTGGCCGAGTCTCGAATCGCAAACTTCGTTACACGATGTCCCTATACTAAAAAATTCACTCTACCGCCGCCAAAGAAGTTTCACTTCAAAAAGACTTCGTAACTCTTCTAAAATGTGTTATAAAGATATTACTGTGCTTCCGATAAATCTCCTATTAAAGAAAAATTGCACATCTTTTAAGAAGATATAAATACAATAAACTATAATTATTATTTAACACGTTCAAAAAAATATTATACAGTCCAAGTTCCATGCTGCAACACAATAAAGAAAAAAAGAGATACGTTTTGAACCTGGACTAAAACATTTCAATCAACTTCTGCTCTATCTTAAACATAATAACTAACTTTACACATTTAAAAATAAAATAAAAATATACCTATATTCTCATTGATTTAATGCAATAATACTATGAATCTTTCCAATAATAATAATACTCTGATGTATAAAGTTAAGAGTACTAAATCTCCGTTTAAAAGTAATTTTAAATTTGGAATGTTTGTGCTTGAGCGAAAGGTCGCATATTGAGATTAGTTGTTTACGTCAGGTGTTTGCTACGTGGCGGACATAGTTTTTTTCTACTTCGCATGGTACTTTGCCTTTTCGCCGTATACAAATGAAGTGAATCTGTTATAAAAATTAGTTTTATTTTACTTTTAAAAAGTATATAGTGTTATTATTGTTGTTTTTCCTCTGTTTTACGACACTCTATAGTTCAAGTAGCATCTGTTACAAGTTCGAAACTTTCATCTTCTCTTTTGTGACTTCTATTTTAGATTCTGATTGCTTCTGTTTCTTCTGAAGGTCAGTTTATTGATTGTGCATTTAAAGTTTCATTCTTTGATGTTCACTAGTGGAAGAAAAACTGGGTTCTTCACAGGTCAAATTTGTGGGAAAACAAATTTCTCTTTGTTACTTCTTACTGATGTGTGGTTTACAATTTTTTTTTCTAACTTTTATGATAATCTAAATTGTTCACGCTATCTTCTGGACTGTAAATACAATATGAGAAAATATAAAATTACTGAAAATATATGTACATTTTGTACATTCCTTTGTATAAATATCATTTAGATAAAGGAACGTCACTTGTGAGGTGTTGCTTGTTCAGCCTTTTGCTGTTGAACCAGATGTAATGATGGTTTAGTTAAACATCCACTGTTCTTGTTATTTACAAAAGCCAACTTATACATCAGATAATTTTCATAGTTATAGTTATATAACTAAAATATAACAAACCACCATACCTACTTCATATAGCTTAACTTATTTTTCATGGCTTTGTTCATTTGATATCTTTTTTAAACTAAAAGCTCAACAATGTGTTTTACTTTTGTATATGTTTAAACTATTCTGGAGCTCTGACTTGTTTATTATAACATTCTGCAGCTTAGTTTGTTGAGAACCCTAGGGTTGTTCTCTCTATATAGTTTATTCAGTTAAAATCAAAACTCTCGAAAGTTTCAGGTACTTAAATCATCTTAACTCTCTCACTGCTTGAATAGTTAAGTGTTTGCACTATCTTAAACTTCAAATTACTTGGTAAAATTTAGAGATGTTTTCGTCATATACTAAAAATACACGTTCTCTTGAAGCTATCCTCAAGTTTTACTTGTGAAATCTCTAGAATTATTTAAATTTCAGTGTACACTTATGTGAAATTTATTATCTTTTTTTTTTCCTAGCATCCCTCTCCCCCCAAAAAAGGAGATAAACCTTAAACCCAAATCCTTTTTTTCCGTTGTCATAAAGGTTAATGGTATGGAAATTGTGATTGTGATACGGTTGATATAAAAAATGAAATATAGTAAGGGGTGGCCTTGTCGCGTATCAAAAATTTCTAACTTTTCATTCCTGATATATGGTACGCTGTGAGTTCAAAGAATCTGTATATTTTCAACTCTACACCATTTATATTGGAAGTTTTCGGTATTCACTGCAAAATCACTACTATATTTTCAGTGTTATTGGATGTCAAAGGATCTATTTCATAACTGGAATATTATTCATAGACGAATATATGTCCTTTAATGTTATACAAGTTTCTTTTCGACGCCCAATATTTGAGTTTAAAAAGAAATCAAATATTGCTAGTATCTTTTAAATATATTTTCGGCTTTAGATTAATGTGATAGACTAAAAGTCATCATTTAAATAATAAATATACTTATTACTACTTTAAGTCAGTGTGTCTGAAATACGTTTAAGCCCCTCCTTCGAAACACAATTTAATCTCCAACACAAAATGATAAATTCTATTTAGCTTTTAAATGAGGAAGTAGAACCCCATAAAATAAATTATCAGTTTGGCCTGTCTTCTTATTTAGTAAAAAAAAAACAGTCAATGAGCTCTCTATAACCAACTTACCCATTTTTATCTTACGTTCGTAAGAAGGATAGTTTTATTGATAATTTATAAAAATCATTAATATTAGCATTATGATAGTATAGCTATAAATACATACTTAGCTTTCACCCCGCGCTCCTAGCGGGGCTCATGCTAGGGATTAATGGCTATGTTTTCTATTATCATGTAGATCAAGCGATTTAAATTTAATTAAATAAATAAATAACCTTTCATTTCTATAATTTTAAAAAAAATTAAAATTGACAATTTGAAAACCAACAAAATAATCTTATGATGCACCCCCAAATTAGCAAAGCTTCAGAATTGATGCTTGAGCTCTAAAAGGAAATTAAATTTAAGTTAAAAAAAAAAAAAAAATCAACATAATATTATTTAATATTAATTCTAATTGTTAAATTTAGATATTTTATTTATGTGTACATAGAAGAAAATAGTTCTTAACAAGTTTCGATGTGTTGAATCAACCTTTTTCTAGAAGTATGATAAGAAGGTGCAGATTTGATTGATTCAGGGAGCTGATTGAACAGTCGAGGTTTAATATAATTTTTGAGACTGACCACAGTGATCATGGTCAATCAGGTGGGATCAGTGATCACACCTGACGTTGTAAAACTTGGCTCTACCAGCATTTCACTAATGTTTCTTCTAGAATGATAGCAGTGTCCAAGAGAAGCAGGGAATAAGTGTCTTTTCCAAATGTAATACAACTGAGATAGCTTTATACATACTATGGTCTAGCGCACGTCTCTCGGGAACCATACATCCCTTGTTAAGACAGCTAGTGAAACGACTACTTCAGATCGTTATTTCTGGAGGTTCGTTAAGGATGTAATACAAACAAAATCTCCTACATACTTTTTTTTGTTATATTTCGACTATGCGTTGTGTCATTTCCATGAGCTAAGTTCAAATCTTTTGTTATTTCATGAAAATCGTAAAAATATTTTTTTTTAAAGTGCTTGCAACAGCTACTAATGTCCGCCAGTTTGTAAGGAGGAAAATACCCGAAGTTCAAAAAATATGAATTGAAAATTCTAATTCTATAATAATTCTTAATTTTCTGTAATAACATCTCACATAACAAATCTATACCAAAACCCCTAACTCATTAACAAAATTACACCCACAAATTGGAGTAAATCATTTAATAAAACAAACAAAAAAACTATATCAAAACTCAAATACTACATTAACTAAATACTCTATTATTAATTACATTATTAATATTTTAGGCTATACTCAATATTTTTCCAGTGGAAAAAACAACATAAACTGACCTCCTCTGTGTTGCCTTTAACATGAACCTCACATCACACCACTGCATAAAAATGAATGGATTTCATTCAGCCTTGTTTTGCGTCAATAAAGTCGGATATGGGGCCAAACATATATGAGTCTGTTCGTCTGGGACAGACGTACAGACAAATATGAAAGAAGTTATGGGCGGATTTGGTTTTCGTATTCTATGAAATGAAAAGGTACCCAAACATTTTCCAATTCTGATCGATGTTCAGAAAAAAAATTTAATTTTATGTTTATAAATAAAATAGATTATAGGCCAGTCAAATAGTACATTAAAAAACAATAAAATCGCAAACAAACGGCTAGTTCTGAATTTTTAGTATGTTGTTTTTTTTTAGTATTTTTAGTATTTGTAGTATGTTGTATTAGTAGTATGTTGTTAAAAGGGGCACTACCAGTAGTCTATACCTAATTTTGCAGCTTCTAAAGACCTATGCTAGCTGCGTAGAACTCGAAAAACCACGAAATTTTCGCACTTTTTGCGGTTTTCTTGCTATATCTTCTAAACTATTAGTTTTGTCAGGAAACATGTTCTATACGTGTTTAAAGTAGGTTAAATTTGCTACAAGTGGAGACCAGAACCATTTCTGTAGGTCCAATAGTTGCCAAGATACAGCCTTCCAAAAATGGGCTATTTTTTCCAAAAAAAGTGAAATGTTAAGATTCGGTTAACTTTTGATCCCGAAATCACGGAAAATACTCATTTTAGGATAAAGTCATAAGAAGAGATGTTGTATCAAATTTAATAGGCTTTAATCTCATCACAAAACAATGTCTGTAGGTGTGATAGTTCCTCACAGTTCTTAACAATCCAAAAAAATTAAAGATTTAAATTTTTCGCAGATTTACCCTGTTGAGTTTCCACGACGGTTTCAGGGGTATTTGACTGCCTCACACGCGCCATTTTTCAAAAGTTGACCAAATCTTAACAATTCACTTTTTTGGAAAAAATAGCCCATTTTTGGAAGGCTGTTTCTTGGTAACTATTGGACCTAAAGAAATGATTCTGGTCTCCACTTGTAGCAAATTAAACCTTCTTTAAACACGTATAGAACATGTTTCCTGACAAAACTAATAGTTTATAAACCGCAAAAAGTGCGAACATTTCGTGGTTTTTCGAGTTCTACGCAGCTAGCACAGGTCTTTCGAAGCTGCAAAATTAGGTATAGACTACTGGTAGTGCCCCTAACAACATACCAAAAATTCAGAACTAGCCGTTTGTTTGCGATTTTAATGTACTATATGACTGGCCTAATATACATAAATATATATATATAATTATTATTTTCCACCTTTAAACATGATTTTTTGAAAATATTTATTCCTCGAATGCCCAAAACTTGTTATTAGAAGTGAATTAGGTTCATTACTTAAAAAAATACAAATTTATTTTTTTTGTTTTTGTACACTTGCAACAGAACTATTTTGTCTACAGGTTTTATTTTGTGCTTGCATAAAAGCCAATTAAATTTACTACAACTTCATTTCTTATGACTTTTTTCGTAGGTAGGCTGTTTTAGCCAATATTTGGCCTCAAACTTGAGCAACATTTTTTTTTTAAAAAAAACGTCAATTTTCGAAGTGCCATATCTCGGAACCTGGTCGTACAGAGCTCCGGTTGAGCTTATGCTGCTGCAAATTTACTGTACTTTAAAAATATAAATAATGCCTAACATCGAAAAACACATAGTTTATGAGTTATATGGCAAAAACTAAAACAAGTAGGGAATTTTTTCAGTTTTTCAGCTATTACGCAGCTAGCACAGGTTTTTCGAAGCTGCAAAAATTAGATATAGACTACTGGTAGTGCCCCTAACAACATACAATAAATTCAGAACTAGCCGTTTGTTTGCGATTTTAATGTAGGTACTATATGACTGGCCTAATTAAAATTATATAGATAAATAATTTAAAAAAATCCTTTTGTAGGTACATATAGTTAAAATTGTGAAAATCGGAGAATTATTAAATGTTATAATGTAATTTTATTTATTTTTACTTTTAGGTTATTTTCGTATTAAGTAGACTGAAGCACTTTTTGCGCTCTTCCATGCGTCCAAAAATATATTCACCGAGTTTGCATTTTTTTTCTGCTAGATAACCCCTTTTTTCCATCTTATGCCTCTTTTAAAAAGGTCAGATAAATGAATAAAATATAAAAAAAAGAGGACAGGGAAGAAGCAAAGAGGTTCCTTGCGGGAGGTAGATTTTTACGGCAAAGCAGTAGTTAAGTAGGGTCCAAGTCCTGGGGATTTAATGCAGTTGTAGTAAAGGTAGGCGCGTTTAGGCGCCGATAGTTTATCACCCTAGCTGAGGGTTAGACTCCTGGGCACTGTGTCCCTGATCCCCTACTAGGATAATACCGGCTACCTACAGACCCCCCGACCCTGCACGCCCAATATTTATGACCTTTTTCCCTCTCTTTGAACCTACCTTCTCCATCCTTACCGGTCAGGCAACAGAGAACAAGCAGAGAGTTCTTCTCTCTGGCAACACCGCGTCAGACAATATTTTACAATACCACCCTCACCTATTTTAAAGTCGAGCTTTCCATTTGAATTACTTTTTTTTAAGTCCAATTTTCTCCTCTTTTCATTTGTTACATAACAATTATAATATTTAAAAAATGAAATGAATTTGAATCCTTTCTTTCTGAATTGAAACCTTTCCGCCCTCGCCTGCGGCTCGTGCGTAAATATTTCTCTCGAGTGCAGCAAAGAGCCACTATGCGCACTAGTTGCACAAATAACTATTACATAGCCAAGTGTTTTTTTAATTTATACAATTAGTGTTAGTCAGAGACACCAAGGGATGTGACACGCAAGCGTGACACATTGGTGTCTCTCACTAACACTAATTGTATACCTTATTGTAGTGTTGCATAATCACGGTATTACATTGTTGATTTTTTTTTAATTTGTTTGTTGTTTTGATTTTTTTTTTTTTTTTTGTTAGTTACATTTAAATATTTTATCAAAATTTACCATACAATAATTTCTCCCTACCAGGGAATCGAACCTGACTCTCACCGTCCATGTTTAAAGATATTGTCTCAGGAGCCAGATTGTTCCCGGGAAAGGACTTATATGACTAGATTCGATTAGATAGAATACATTATTTTAATCAAAATCGTTAAATTTCTTACGTGTGTTCTAGTTAATCCAAAAGATGAAATACTAGAATCTATTTTAGTCCAAGTCGTTTAAAAACGTTTTATGACTAACATAAAGCTAGAAATTTAAATATAAGTTAATCTTTTGGTGCCTTTTAAAAATTTCATTTTATAAATCCTGTAATTCTTGTTTAAGATCAAAACTTTTTTTTTTAGAAGAAATGCTCTTGAAACGTCCTATATTTATAATTTATTATTAGTTAAAATTGTGAAAATCGGAGAATTATTAAATGTTATAATGTAATTTTATTTATTTTTACTTTTAGGTTATTTTCGTATTAAGTAGACTGAAGCACTTTTTGCGCTCTTCCATGCGTCCAAAAATATATTCACCGAGTTTGCATTTTTTTTCTGCTAGATAACCCCTTTTTTCCATCTTATGCCTCTTTTAAAAAGGTCAGATAAATGAATAAAATATAAAAAAAAGAGGACAGGGAAGAAGCAAAGAGGTTCCTTGCGGGAGGTAGATTTTTACGGCAAAGCAGTAGTTAAGTAGGGTCCAAGTCCTGGGGATTTAATGCAGTTGTAGTAAAGGTAGGCGCGTTTAGGCGCCGATAGTTTATCACCCTAGCTGAGGGTTAGACTCCTGGGCACTGTGTCCCTGATCCCCTACTAGGATAACACCGGCTACCTACAGACCCCCCGACCCTGCACGCCCAATATTTATGACCTTTTTCCCTCTCTTTGAACCTACCTTCTCCATCCTTACCGGTCAGGCAACAGAGAACAAGCAGAGAGTTCTTCTCTCTGGCAACACCGCGTCAGACAATATTTTACAATACCACCCTCACCTATTTTAAAGTCGAGCTTTCCATTTGAATTACTTTTTTTTAAGTCCAATTTTCTCCTCTTTTCATTTGTTACATAACAATTATAATATTTAAAAAATGAAATGAATTTGAATCCTTTCTTTCTGAATTGAAACCTTTCCGCCCTCGCCTGCGGCTCGTGCGTAAATATTTCTCTCGAGTGCAGCAAAGAGCCACTATGCGCACTAGTTGCACAAATAACTATTACATAGCCAAGTGTTTTTTTAATTTATACAATTAGTGTTAGTCAGAGACACCAAGGGATGTGACACGCAAGCGTGACACATTGGTGTCTCTCACTAACACTAATTGTATACCTTATTGTAGTGTTGCATAATCACGGTATTACATTGTTGATTTTTTTTTAATTTGTTTGTTGTTTTGAGTTTTTTTTTTTTTTTTGTTACATTTAAATATTTTATCAAAATTTACCATACAATAATTTCTCCCTACCAGGGAATCGAACCTGACTCTCACCGTCCATGTTTAAAGATATTGTCTCAGGAGCCAGATTGTTCCCGGGAAAGGACTTATATGACTAGATTCGATTAGATAGAATACATTATTTTAATCAAAATCGTTAAATTTCTTTAAATATACGTGTGTTCTAGTTAATCCAAAAGATGAAATACTAGAATCTATTTTAGTCCAAGTCGTTTAAAAACGTTTTATGACTAACATAAAGCTAGAAATTTAAATATAAGTTAATCTTTTGGTGCCTTTTAAAAATTTCATTTTATAAATCCTGTAATTCTTGTTTAAGATCAAAACTTTTTTTAGAAGAAATGCTCTTGAAACGTCCTATATTTATAATTTATTATCATTTTTATAATCGATAATTATCATTTATATTGTCCCGACGATGGTGATGTTCACCTTGAAAAACCTTGAAATGATTTGTTATTTTGATTTGTTGGTCTTCAAATAGATATAGTAACTTATCTAAATTGATATCTAAATTAATTTACTTAAATTTACTTCTTTTTCTAAATTCTTTTTTTTAAAAAAAGCTCGTTAGTTAAAATTATAATTTAGTTCCTACATCTAGTTCCTAGATCAAACCCATTTCAAACTTTACTGCACANCAATGTTTATATATATATAACTTCATTCTCTCATGTAGACTCGATGAGAGTGTTGAGTGCTACTAGAGACTTCGACACTGCTGAAGATGGTGTTTAGCCGAAACCGGCCGACGGTAGGGATATCCTCATTATATATATATATATATATATATATTGACTAAGATAGGTTTCCAAAATAACATGGCAGAGGTTTTATTGTGTGTACCCCATGAAAAGAAGTTTGAATTAATAAACATTAATTTAAACTTTTTTCCTCGCAGTAGCTAAGGGAGGGTGGGGTTACTTGAGGTTTTTGAAAAAAAAAAAGTGTAGAAAATCAAGAAGATAACTTTTTCTTTTAAAAACTAAAAGTTTCATAAAAAAAAAGTTTTTAATCCAAGAGAATTTTGTTTCGGTATATATATTTTTTTTTCTCAAAATTAACCGAATTCATTTTATTTTTCACTCTCTTTTTCTTATATAAAGTGACTTCTTCTTTTATGTATAGATATATAAAATATTATAGAACATCATTATTTTGGTATTAAGGTTTGAATTCTTCGAAATAAGAAATTGTAAATATGTATTTTGATAATTAGCTAGTTTTGTGAATTTTTTTTATTCTAATCTCGGCTTTTACTAATTTTAAAATATAAATGAAATATTCGAATTTTAAATAATCTCCTCTTAGAGTTTTTTTTATTAGGATATATATATATATATTGTTGTTTATTAGAAGATCGCAGAAATAAAATCGAATTTGAAATTAAAATAATTATTTTTACTTGTAGGGCAGGTACTTCTAACTTAAATCGCCATTAACGTCTTGATGTTTATTATGGTATATTGACATGCCTTATTATATTCTTTCTTATGTATTATTAATTTATTTTAGACGTGATTTAAATGTTACTGAATTAATTACCCAAAAATTGTGATTAATTCTGAAGTCTGAGTGAAAATTGTAAGTTAAGTTGTCATTTTTGTAAGTTGTAGTGCGTCTGGTTGTCTGTAATGTATACATTTTTTCCTCTTAAAACGTACTACATATTTTATGCTATACTTTTTAAGAGTATATGTTATATGTGACGTATAATATGTTTATTATTTGTTAAAATTATATTTAATATATTTTTTGTTTGTTTTAGGTAATTATCATTTGGAGTCTGATATACACCTATGTCTTCTTGGACGTAAATGGCTACATCTTTTTATAAGGTATTTATTAAAATAACAAGCTGATTGCCTTTGTTCCGCTTCGGAGGTATTAAATTTAGAAGTACTGACTTGAAAGTTATTATAATTTATATAATCGAGTAGTATCCAGACAAAGGCGACGACTCACCTCGAAATAATTCAAATAAAATAAATAATTTCTTCTCAAATATAAACAAAAGTAATAAATAACCTATTTTTAAATAGGTCATTTTACAATCATTTGACTGTGTATCGCTATGTTTTTATTGACAAAAAGAATCAGTACGACATGTTTGTTCTTTTTCTGTCACGCCCTCATAATGAGCAGTAAAACGTAATACCATGAACCGTTAACCTTTGCCAATTTATTAATCTTATTAATGTATATACCGCTATTTTATGTGAAGAAAAAATTTGAGCGATGCTACATTTTTTCAAAATTTACAGTATAAATTCAGTTTTAATTTACCTTCCCGGCGCGGCGGGGACTCATACCAACCATTCCAATCAGTTCCACTTCAAAAAATCATTTTTAATTCAGTTACCACTATTTTATTTTTTATTTTTTTATTGAAAATTAGATGTTTTCTAGTTTATTTCATTTCCTATATTATCTATTTATTTATATGCAACTTAAATGTACAAGGATTTTTTTTCTTTATATTCTTATGTTAAATTTATGTTTTAATGAATGAGTAAAGATTATTATGAGTGTTTCTTCGTACACTAATAAATCTGTGGTACTAGCTTCTATTTAATTTAATATGTATTATTCTGCTTTTCATTATTGCAATTTTTCCCTAACATAAACTTGTCAGTAAAATCTATCTAATTTAGTAGCAATGAAGTATCATATAAAAATGTCTTATTATAAACCCTAAAATGCTAAATTTGAAGTTTACATGTAATGTATGTTATGTAAAGTTAGCTTAAAGAACGTATTTGAAAGGCGATAAGCGTTTTACAAATGAGATGTCACTCGTGGTGATTCATTGGTGAATAGGGCTTAGGAGTTGAATAGGGCAACATTAGACGGTGGATTGAAGCACCCCGTCATTAGTAAGTAGCTCTCAGTGCTTTATTAGGGAAAGAGGAATTAACAGGACCAAGAGTCTAGAAGCAGTCTGTCTCATTGAACAAGCTCTTGATTCTCTAATTTCTCTTGTACAACCAGGCTCACTCCTCTAACTCTGATAGATACTCCGAGCATTTCCACACACTTGCCACTTTGTCTTTTGTCAGTGGAATGGTTTTTAAACGAATGGATTTGTTAGGAAAGGGAGTGTGAATTTGTAGGACATGCATCCTTCTTTATACAGAATTACATGCCTTTAATTTATAATTTAGACCAATCACTGCTTCACTGCTACATTTATTCTCTCTTTAAGGTACTTTATTCAGAAACATTCATTGACCGGTATCAATTGAGCACAAAGCAATTGCCTTTTTTCTGTCAATTAAATGATTAATCTACACCAATGGACTAATTTTAAACGATTCTTGTGTCGTATATTAGGTGTATTTTTATATATTTGATCGAATTTCGAATACAATATAGTTTACACAACGAAAATAGACTGACAATTAGTGTGGCACATAGCTTCCTCGTATCCTATCATGTACTTTATTGTTATATTAACATCAACGTTATTGTTATATTACTTTATTGTTATATTTTTTATTGTCTAAAAACTATTAATAGCTTTAGCAATCTTTATCACTTCACAGCGGTGTGTTGCTGTTGGTTTTACTAAAAAATTGTATTTGAAAGAAATGTTTGTTTCGTTAAAAAGATAAAGTTTGATTCTTTCCCCGGCCTAAAATTCTAATTTTAAATTTAAAGTTCACGTTTACTTGAGCGTTACGCGTGAACGCTTTGACGGATGACGTTGTCCAACGAACTCGACCTGGGCATTGGTAAAATGAACATGTCTACCAAATTTCATCAAAATCGGTTAAAAATTACTCAAGTTATCGTCGGACGTTTCAAAATTCGCGGACACACAGACCGACAGACAGACAGACAGAAAGACGGATAGACACGAGACCAAAAATGTTTCCTGATGTCTGAAACGGATTTCTATCTTGGAATTTGAATTTTTAACATCGGAGGCATAAAAGTGTTTCGTTCTCAAAAGTGAACACAACGCTTCCGTTACCTTCGGTAAGCTCGGAAGCAAAAATATATAGATCTTAACTACTTTTATTGGTTTTCATTAAAAGAAGTGATTTAGTTTTCATTGATTCAAATACAAATCCGTATTACATTTGTTTTATTAATATTTAGTAATAAAATAAAAAAGTTTAACCTTTAGAATGAATTAAAGGTAAAAGATTCAACATAAAATATATGGTTTGGCAGGTAACTTATCATTATACACTTATTTAAAATGTCAGATGTACGTTAGTTAACTAAAATATTATTTTTTTAGTTATAGATTTTCTTGGGATTTCCTGTATAGATTTTTTTTTAATACATTTTTTTAAACACAAAAAAATATTTTCTAGTAATTTATTTAGAAGGTAAAAACCTGTAGGAAACTAGTCGAAAAGTGAGCAAGAAAAGTCAATAAATAAATATTTTTTTTTAGTGTGTGTATGTGGGACCGTGCAAATTGTACTGAGGTGAATAGAAAAGAACTTTTTTTCCATGGGCTTTACGTGTTTGGGGGAGAGGCGTGAGGTTTTTGCAGAGATTTATAGCCTGGATCCTTTAGAAGCCCTTTTCCTCTTCGATTCTAGTAAATAAAAAATAGGCTTTCCAAATAGGCGTCCGCTGCACCTTCTTCGATTTTTATGTTTTCTTTTTTATTTTTATTTCGGCCCTCTCTATCTTAATATTTCTTGTAATGTTGGTATTTTTATTTTTAGCAGTTATTGTTTGGATGACTTTATAGTCCAGGAGATAGCGTGCAAAAAAAAGTGTGAATAATATCAAGCTAGAATTTGGTGTACAAGGTAATCTTTTACAAACTCCGAGCATTTCCACACACTTGCCACTTTGTCTTTTGTCAGTGGAATGGTTTGTAAACGAATGGATTTGTTAGGAAAGGGAGTGTGAATTTGTAGGACATGCATCCTTCTTTATACAGAATTACATGCCTTTAATTTATAATTTAGACCAATCACTGCTTCACTGCTACATTTATTCTCTCTTTAAGGTACTTTATTCAGAAACATTCATTGACCGGTATCAATTGAGCACAAAGCAATTGCCTTTTTTCTGTCAATTAAATGATTAATCTACACCAATGGACTAATTTTAAACGATTCTTGTGTCGTATATTAGGTGTATTTTTATATATTTGATCGAATTTCGAATACAATATAGTTTACACAACGAAAATAGACTGACAATTAGTGTGGCACATAGCTTCCTCGTATCCTATCATGTACTTTATTGTTATATTAACATCAACGTTATTGTTATATTACTTTATTGTTATATTTTTTATTGTCTAAAAACTATTAATAGCTTTAGCAATCTTTATCACTTCACAGCGGTGTGTTGCTGTTGGTTTTACTAAAAAATTGTATTTGAAAGAAATGTTTGTTTTGTTAAAAAGATAGTTTGATTTTTTCCCCGGCCTAAAATTCTAATTTTAAATTTAAAGTTCACGTTTACGTGAGCGTTACGCGTGAACGCTTTGACGGATGACGTTGTCCAACGAACTCGACCTGGGCATTGGTAAAATGAACATGTCTACCAAATTTCATCAAAATCGGTTAAAAATTACTCAAGTTATCGTCGGACGTTTCAAAATTCGCGGACACACAAACCGACAGACAGAAAGACTGATAGACACGAGACCAAAAATGTTTCCTGATGTCTGAAACGGAATTTTTAACATCGGAGGCATAAAAGTTTTTCGTTCTCAAAAGTGAACACAACGCTTCCGTTACCTTCGGTAAGCTCGGAAGCAAAAA
>KZ651129.1:837495-848494 GCA_001010745.2 Gerris buenoi
TTGTCGAATTTTGTATATAAATGGCCGCCATCTTGAATCAAGATGGCAGATTTTAAAAATATTTCTTAGCGAGCACCTAGGAGGTAAGAGGAACACACCTACAAAATTTCATGCTTGTAGGTCCAGTGGTTTCAGAGATATCGTGATGTGTCAGTGAGTCAGTGAGTCAGTGAGTGGTATTTGGATTTTATATATATAGATTAATCTTATTAAGGTCTTAAGAGTATTATTATCAACTTTCTCTCCTTTATTTAACTCAATTTTTGCTATATTTCACCTCCTTTTAAGCATCTTCTGGCCTTTATTAAATCCCTTCTAAAACATATCTCTATGTATTTTCTTAGTTAATTTTCTCTTTATATCTTCTTCTCCGGTAGCCTTAAATTAATTTAAACTGTCTCCGCTAAATATATTGTGCTAAATAGATAATTTTATTCTTTTAAAATATCAAAACAATTTTGATGGTTTTAAATTGGGGGTGGTGAGGGGAGGGGGCTTAAATAAATTTGACATTAATGGATTGTAATAGCCAAACAATTTTTTCATTCTTGGAATTTTTTACATCGGGGGGGGGGGATGTTGGTTCTTCCGTTACATTTTGTAAGCTCGGAAGCAAAAAATAAACATATGATTAATAAAATGTATTTTGTAATTATTTAGAGAGAAATAATATTACTATAATGAGATAAATATCTAACATTTTAATTAATGTTTCATTTATTATTTTATCATGTGCATAATTTTGATTTTATTTATTTACTGGAGCATGCAGCCTATATATTAGTTGATTTTTTTATTATTTATATTTTTTGTGCATTATAAAACTCAATTACTTGTCCAGATGTTTATTATTAGATACTGTGACCCAGGGGGTTTTATAATATAATATATATTAAACCTATAATATCTCCCCTCCTTCACCTTTTTACCCTGTCGATGCCTCAAAAAAAAAGAATTTAACATTCTTTATATTAAAAATCCATTTTCTTCTAAATTAAGGTCCTTTCCCTTGCCAGTCATACTACCCAAGGTATCCTTGGTAAGGAAACCCTTTAGAAATTTAAAATTATAATATAAAAGTTTATAATGCCGTGGTAGAGAAGTTTGAGCGGGTAATTCAGTATCACTTTTATAACTTTTGTTCAGTCGATTATTAACATAAGACTTTAAAATGAAATTTAACGCAGCACTCCTCCCTCGTCTTCTCTATTCTTTGAATTAAATAAAAATTAAATTAAATTCATAACAGAACTTTGTTTGTAGAGGGTGTAATTGAATATTTTTTATTGTTGTATTATGTTAATACATTCTACATTTTTTATATATCTAATTGAATTTTTACACAATTTTCATCTTCGTTCTTTAAACAAATAAGAATTTGTGAAAATGTATATTATTTTATAATAATTATATTTTTCCCTTCCCCCGCCCTTGAAGATGACTTTTAAACATTCTTGCTCTGGCTTAGAATTATCATGAAGACAGTGTAAAGTAGAGAATTTATTTATGTATAAACTTTCTCTTTCTATTACTCCGTTGATAATTCAAATTTTAATCTTGAACTGAAAGAAACAGGCGCTATACGCTGCCTCAATTTAGTTTTAGTTACCCGACTAAATTTTCATACTTTTATAATTATTGTATACGAGCTTACTAGAAGGTAATGGCCGCATGTGTTTGATGAAGAACGACATTTTTTTATGTCTTCAAATTCAATAATTCCAAGACAGGTAGCCTTTTCAGACACCAGGAAACATTATTAGTCTCATGTATGTCGTTCATCTTTTTTGTTTACTTACATATGTTTAACACTAATCGTTTGAATTTGATTAAATGTATAATTTCTTCTTATACTTTTTTGTGCTGGGAAGCAAAATATCAGTAGGTATTTTATTATATTTGCATTATATTATGACGGTATAATTAAATCATTAATGTTTATATATAAATGAACTAATTAAGTTTAATCTCTTCCAGGATAAATTAGTTGTATAAATATATTACTTAGTAAGTTCTATAAGGTCTAATTTGTATTTAAATCAAATTATAATTATTAATAACTGGGAGATAGACAGTGAAAAATAGACTCCAGCGCCGGGACTTGAACCACGGGCCTAGAGGCCCGTCTACATTTCCAGTGTAGCGCTCTTTCCAACTAAGGAGCTGGAGGTCTAATTTGCCAAAACACACTTATCTCTCTCTTCAGATATTTATTAACATTTTGAGTTATATTTATAATGTAAATTTATTTTCTTATTTATCATATTTTCCTTATATAGGATTTTAGTCAGTTAAATATTAATGTTGTTCTTATGAAGTTAGTAACATTTTTGACAAATTTGTTCTATTCAATATTTGGTAGAGCTAGTTTTGTGATGTTTGCAAATAATTAATGTTCCTACTAATGCCTTTTTACACAATTCCAATTCTATTGCATTATATTGAATAATTAATCATTTTTAGGTTTTAAAAAATATAAAATATACAGTTTTAAATTAACATTGTCCTATTTTTTTTTTTTTTTCTTTTTTTTTTTCTTCTCTTTCTTACGAAATCTATTACAATTGTTTTAAGGAATTTCAAAAGTGAGGGTTAGGTTTTCAATAGAAGCTCAAGATAAAGGGTAAAGAAGGAAGGAGGTAAAGGTTTCTCTTTAGAACTCCAAGTTAATGCTGAAGCCCTTATAAGAGTCACTCGCACTGACTATTAGAAATTGTGAACCCTCGAGTCAAAAGTTTTACCATAAGTTACAGCCCCGCCACCCTTTACCAAACTTGAAATTCATTCATAACTTGCTTATAATGGCTGCGAGAGCTGGAGGAAACCCGGCTAAATGCTTCTTCTGCGACTCCACGTCCGAACAGATTATTTTCTAAAGGGAAATTAAATTGCCCTTAGGTTATTTGAAAACGGAACGGACCGGGGAATAGTAGAACATTAATTTCAACTTAAACAAGTTGTAAGGCTTTAAATTAATACCCCGAGTTAAAATTGATTATGTTTGAGGTCTTTTCCTTTTAAATATTTTCTTTTGTTTCGGCTTGGTATCCAGCTTAAATTTCCGGTTTCGAAAACTTTATTAATTTTATTTATTTTTGAAGGGCAATTCCAAGCCCTATTTCCGTTTATTGTACATTTATAAGGTACCGAAACTGAATTATTTGTTTAAAAAAATAAATTTTCGGCTCAAAAGTTTATCTTATTATTCATAAATATCTTTTTATTATACTCGTACTATTAAATATTAAGCCAATTTATATTCTAGTTCATCGGGGGGCTGAACTAGGAGGTAGGTTCATTTATTCTTATCAAAGCTATAGAATGATAAAGGTAGGTCCTTGAGGTTCTTCTATAAGTTCGAGCCCTTTTCTGTACCAATTCTGTCAAGCTTCACTTGTCAATCCCAACCTCTATTGAGCACTCAGGTTTGCTACCTTTAAGTATATGTCTAGTTAGGGATACAAATAAATATCTAGTTCTAGTATAGTTAGTGTTTTTATTATTTTTTTAATTTGTTATCCTCATTTTTGATTATCTTGCTGTTCCTTACTATAAAATGTACATTGATTTTACTCTTTTTTAACAAAACAGTAAACTTCTACACTATTTAAGGATAATCTTTGTTTGGAATACTCTTAAATGTCAGCATTTAATTTCTTTAACTTGAGAGTTAGTTTATAATTTTAATGGAAGTTTTTTATTTTAAGTATAACTTACTGTACTTAAAATATTTTTAAAATTATATTACTTTTGAACATAATAAAGAACGAACCAGACCTTTTTGTATTCTACTAAGCTGACTAGTTTTTGATACATGATTCATTTTCTCCATTAGAAGGTCAGAAGTTATAAGTCATAGGTAAAACTAGTTATAGGTTATAGTTAAAATAATCAACTGATGATGACGTTAAGCCGAAACTTTTTTTTTATTTTTTATTTTTTTATTTGTAATTATTTTTGAGTGATCAGACAATACACTGATTATTCCTTAGATGTGCGTTTTTATTTATTTACTCAGTTACCTAATAATAATAAATCTAATTACCACAAAATCTCCGTCAAAACTACTAATGCGTTATAGGTCATCATATTTCCTGAAGATTAGCGTTTTTATACTAAATTAGTTAGTAATACTGCTGTCAAAACTAGTATTGCTACCTTTGTTTTCGGTCAAAGGTAAATAAAAATAAAAATGTTTAAGCCCTAAGTTTAAATATAGGCCTTGACTTAAAAACCTCGATTATTTCAAAGTTGTTTCTAAATGCTAATTGGTTTGTTAAAGTTTATTTTTATTGAAGTGTGGCTCGGCGAAGGGAAATCTTTGATGGTTGAAGTATGTGGAAGGGAAGACTAGCTAAGAGCTCTTCTAAAAGCCTGAGACAAAAGAGGTCCGAAGACAAGCAAGTGAAGCCCTTACAGGCATCTCCCTAACAGCGATAGAGCTGAGTCGGCATCTCATCTTGCCCTTGAAGGGTTTCCTCATCCTCTTAATCATTTAACGTACCACAACACCCTTACTAATCTTTTATCGCAATCGCGTTGGATAAACAAATCCCACTCTCGTAACAAAACATCGTAACATTAAGCTCTGAGTAGCAACCAGACAAATACTTTATCTACTTTAATAATCCCCATATTACATGAAATGGGTAGAAAAAATGTTGTTAATACAGTTCGGACATTGAAGATTAAGATGTACTTTAACATTCTGTTTTATTTAAACTTGTATTCTACAACATATATAAAAAGATTATACCTGTTGAGAGATAGTAATCTTTTTTATATATTATCTCTTGTACACATTAATTTGTGTGCAGTTGGTAAATAATAAGATAATACAAAAGCTGTAGACATCAGATTAGTTATATTAATAGATGTACACAGAAAAACATAGCTAAATACTTTGCCTAACTCTATAATATGAATATGATATAACACTAGATGGATACGGAGTGAAATATTAGTTGTTTTGTTGTGTTGAAATATTGTACTGATTGTATTATGGGTTTTTTTTTTTGTAAAGGCGATATTTCTGACTTAATGTGACTATAATAATTAACACCCTAAGCTTTAGATGATCAGTCTGACCTCGATTCTTTTTCTNGACTTCCGTTACATTCGGTAAGGTGGAAGCAAAAGTATGATAAATGTTTTTTATCATTTTTTTTTTATTTAAATCGAGTATATTCAAAATATAAATCTTAAGTAAAATATGAAGGAGAGTTTCTGCGTCGTTTTCACACACGATTACTGTTCATCATGTAAAAAGGGCGTCGGATTTCTTCGGTCGGATTTTTTATATTTCCAACTATTTGTCATTTCATATATATTTTTTTCCTCCATTCCTACACTTGTAAACGGATCCAAGCAATTCCTTTAGGGGTTTTGGCTCTGCTGCTCCATATTGAGTGTGGAGACGGAGAATTCACTTTTCCAGTATTAAAGCTTTCTCCCCTGTGGCGGTGCGGTCTGACTCGATCTGTTAGCCGAGGAGTTAATCAGACGTATAATATCCGATTGGCTTGATGCGGCCTCTCGACACCCTTCCATCGCTCGTTTTCCACAACCGTCTTCCACTGCTTTCTAAAATTAGTTTGCCATCCCCGTCCTCAATACCGTTTAATCTATCTCTCAAAATTAATCAAACCATATATTTTCGATTTTAGATACTCTTTCTGATCGCTTTAAAATAGAAATATCGTAAATCACAAAAAAATCTTTAAATTAACTCAAATTCAAATTGTTCACTATAAATTTAAAAAAAGGACCTATATTAATTTAAATATTTGTTGTTTTTAAATAATATCTGATAAATGCAATAATTAGACCCAAATTTTCTGACTTAATGTGACTATAATAATTAACACCCTAAGCTTTAGATGATCAGTCTGACCTCGATTGTTTTTCTTTTTACTTTGCCCTATTTTACACCTTAATGATCGATTTTTATTGCTGGATAATGTGCTTATATATTTATAAAACCTACGAGTACCAAAATAATTGATTTGGTCCTCATAGGTCATTTATTGTTACGATATCCTATATATATATATAAACCCATTTTAAATATTTTTTAAACTATTTTAACATGTTACAGTCTAATATAATATGCAATAAAACCATTTTTCATTTTATTATAGCATTTTATGGTTTAATACTGTATTTATGCATCAATATTTCCTACAAGAAAATGTAATGTAATATCTAGCTATATTTTACATGAGTTTTTTTCGAGACAGTTTTGGATAATAATGAGGCTATATATCATGTAACATTCTGCTTTTTTTCTTAACCTGCCACTTAAATGGAGTTCTCCCTTCCAATTTACTTTCCAGTAATCGATCGCTTTTTTTCTTATGTGTTGGAGTATTTTAGGTAATAAAAATGATAATTATNATCACATTTATTAATTGTTCTAGTGTTACATTATTTAGTTATCTTAAATTGTTATTAATGTTTGTTTTTACTTTTTAGTTAGTTATATTTTAACTTTGTTACACAAGTACCTGAACATATCTCAATGTCTGAATTTATTGTATTTTAAGACTTAGTTTTTTTCTAAACCGTAAATTTTAACAATACATATTTATACTGTTGCATTACTTAATTATTTAGCTATGATTATTATATTAATGTCTGTTCGATTGATTAGTACGCTGTGTATTGGAAGCAATCCTTTTCAGAAGGGCAGCCCACATGTTTGTTTATTTTTAAATAAAGTGTTTTCTCTATTGATGGTAGGTTTTAAAGGAAAAATTTAAAGGTTTCATGTTGGGTCATATTCGAGCTGAAAACTTTTTTATTTCCATTAAATTTCAATTTAAAATTCAAGTAAATTTGTCATGTTTTGTAACGTAATGCATACTTATATTAATTTCTATTATATATCTGACAAGATGATTACTCTCGCATCCCTTTTTTGCTATAAATTATTTCTAATCTAACCTTAGTGATTATTGTCAATCAATAATTCATTTTTAGTTATAGGGGTGGTCCATGTTAAAAATATTTCTTTATTGGGTATTAAATAATTTTTACTTACAATTAGAGATCAGTTCGTTTAAAATTCCATAGTTATTTTATTACCTGACAATATTAGTTGTAGAAAACTTTTTTGGAGTATTGGTTTTTGGAATTTAAATTGAAATTAAAATGTTGCCATCACGAGTCTAGCAATTAGAATGCTTTTTTCCCTTGCTTCATTTTCATTAACTCTGATAATGAATTTATTATTAGATGTAATAGTAATATGTTCATAGATGAAATATTCTGCTTATTTCCCCTCTCAAGTTTTCATGCTAATGTTTCATTGTTAAAATTAATTTCAATTACCTTCGCCAAGTTAATTAAATTTGCTTCCTCCTAATTTAAATATAATATAAACGTATCTTTACTCGTATATACACATTTATTTTACTCTTGTTTCTTCTAATTTAATTTATTTGTTTTTTTAATTAAACTTAATCGTGTTTGTTTAATTCTAATTTAAATCCAATCTTGCTTAATTCTGTTAGAATTGGATTTATCTAATTTTCTTTTGTTTATTTATTTAGTTAGAATGTATTCTTAATTAGCGAGAAAGACCTGAATTTTAATCGGGGATGCTAGCTTTAATGATTTGGTACAGTTTTCCTTTCTTCGCCCTGTATAAAATTAAATGTCACTGAGGTGAAAGAATTTCGTAATTTTAAAGTAAATTCCAGACATCTATGGTACGAGAAAGGGTTTATTATTTAAGATAGAAGTGCACACTTAAAACCTCTCATTTATCGTAGATAATTCAGGTTATATATTAGAAGTATCTAAGCATTTAAAATATAAAGTAATCATGTATGAAGTCTCACTTAAAAGGGTTGTTTTTTATATTTTTAGTAACAGCAGAAAAATAGTTTTAGAATGGGAGACAATCAAAATTTTGATAAAGGGCATTTGATACCCCACACAAATTGAAAAAAAATCGCGTGGCTTCAATTAACAGCCTTTTTGGATTTGAGCAGATGATAATTTTGATTTTATTAAGGAATTTCTTCTTTTTTGGTTTTACCGCCGAAATCCTAATAATGGTCGTTCCTTCTAAATAATTTATAATAATGTTTTTGTCCTTCACATGTGTTTGTGTTGAGTGAGTAATAACAAGCCCAGAAAAACAAAGATTTTATTATAAGTCCTTTATATTTTTGCATTTTGGTTATTTGAGTCAACACAGGTTTAATTTTTATTTATTTTTTTTGAGGTGCTTAACCATTAGTCATTAGCTCCTCTACAACTTCCATATACAAATCATCTATAATAAATAAGCTTTAAGATACTTTCATTAAATAGTATAAGCAATAATAAGATTTAAGAACAAGATAGTATTACAATAAAGATAAAATATTAATATACAGGGTGACTGGCGATAATGTTTGGAAAAGATATAGGGCGATAGTACACCTCATGCGGAACAAAAATCACCATATACCATAGGTCAATTCTTAACCGTTCTCCCACTTGGTCAAAATTAGCGAATTTTCGAGGGGTGTCGACCTTGCCTCATAAATCGAATTGTTGATCCTAAACTATGATGAATGCTAGAGTAATGATATTATTATCGTTGGAAATTTCCTATTGGCTTAGAAAATTTCCTAAAAGAAAAGAAATCCTAATTTCTTTAATTCAGATTAGCATCTGCTGAGTACTCATTTTTACCGATATTATTGAGAATTTTTATATTATTTTATTTTTTTGGTGGTGGCAAAACTTAATAACCAGTGTAGCTGCATTAAGTACACTTTCTGGAAAACTTCCTCATTTACTTACCTTTCAAAAAGTATTCATAACTTTACCCATTTATTTGGCCATATTTTCAGCAATAACCGATGGAAGTTAGAAAAATTATTGTAAATTCCAGAAAAATACGTATCTACCATACAGCAATCTAAGGGGGATCTAAAAGTCAAACGGCAATACCTCCGGTTATAATTGAGATATTAAGTTCCGGTTTGCGGATATCTTAATCATTTATAAAAAACTACTTTTTTGTCGGGTAATAATTTTTACCGCCATATTGGATGCCGCCATATTGGATTCAACTTTTAAATTTTAAATTGGGACACTCATAAAATGATACATTTTTGGAAAGGGCTTAAAAAAAGAAATTATTTGTCGCAAACTTGAGCTTTCTAACTTCTACCGTTCCAAAATGGCGGCCACTCAAAGTTTAAAATTCTTTCGTATTTTTCTGGAATTTACAATCATTTTTCTAACTTCCATCGATGGAAGTGATTTTTGTTCCGCATGAGGTGTACTATCGCCCTATATCTTTTCCAAACTTTATCGCCAGTCACCCTGTATAACTCAGGTTTTTTTTTAATTAATANAATCGATCAAGTGGTGCCCGATGCTCATGCGTCGGACAGTTTCAAACCAGTTTGAACTGTGGTTGGAACAAACCTTTAATAACCTAGTTGACTCTTGTTTATTTTGTGATTTTTACATATACATATATATATTTCCATAGCGAAGATCATCATAGTTAGGTGAGAATATGCTATTTTATCGTTTTAACTTTGAGGCACAGGCACAAAAAAAGATGATATAAATGATTTAATAATAAAGTTACTCCGTTTTTTTTTTTTGTTTTTTTTTTCTTTTTTTTTCAATTTAATTAATTAATTAATTTTTTTATTACATAACTAATACTTAATATTCGTCAAACGTAGACCAGATCGTCTTTATGTAGAAAGCAAATTGAATTTCTATGAACAATAAAATGTTTGAAGCAATTTTGCTGTAAGGACCAGTTGACTTAGTACATAATTGTTTAATGTTTACCTTCAACAATTAGGCTAATACTTGACCCAAATTAGTAGACAACACATTTTTTTTTAACGTATAATTACACTTTGCGATAGAGGAATCTCGTGTTCCTTTAATGTATTTAGGGGGTATTACCGGTGTTTACCTAATGATTACTTAATGTGTCCAACTAAACAAACTGGCTACATCGTGATAAATTAGAGCGAAGCGTTGTTTATCTTTCTTGTTTACTATTTTATCTTGGTAATCTCTTCCTTTTTTTTTTACTATTTTTTAATTTATTGTGACTGCGACATTGCGTGACCACTAAGGAAGAAGTTCTTTTGGAATAATCAGTGTTAAAAAATAAAATAAATTTTAGTACCAATTTACATTTGATTTGCTTAAATTACGCGATTGCAAACAGTAAAGCATGTACAGAGTATATATATGACACTTCCTTAAATTTGAAATAATTTCAATCACTTTGCTTCCTATGCTACTTCTAAAAAAACTGAGAACTTACCAGGAGAATTTCTCCTCTATAAAGATCTGCGGCTCAATTCCTCCTAGCTATTAAGGTTGAAAATTACCTTTATAAGGGACCAACATGGGGTAATTGTGACCTACTACAAAAATTCATTATATTAGGACGAGTAGTTTTTAACCCTCGAGTGGTCGCGGGGGGAGCACGGCGCTCTTGTTTGTGTTTAAAATGCTCCTGTGATTTACTGAATTTTTTAATAAGCATGTGAGATAGGGGATGTTTCAATCAACCCTTTATCTATAACCTACAGCAACCCCCACCCTGATAATACTTCTGTGTTTTCGGCAATATAGTTTTATCTCTAGCTTGAGCAGTTTGGTGTCACATCGCTCCCCCCGCGACCTACCCTGTTACTTTATTTTTAATTACTTTTTTATATCGGAGTTTAAATTATTATTATTATTTTTCTTTTATTATTATTATGGCCGAGGAAAAGTCTACTGATCCAAATCAATGGCTTAAGTGGTATTTAGAGGAGGAAGAGCTAGATTCTTTTCCCAATCTCTCTTCTGATGACGATTGTGGGGATGAACCAGAAGTTCCTGAATACCATCATTCAACTATATTATTATAAACTTAAGTGTGTTTTAAATACTGAAAACAGCATAAATATGTTTAAATATCGTGGGTAACTTACCAAAACCACAAATATACAAATCATTCTGAAATTTGTAT
>KZ651129.1:863368-874824 GCA_001010745.2 Gerris buenoi
CTACAAAAAAAAAAAAAAAAAAAAAAAAAAAAAAAAAAAAAAAAAAAAAAAAAAAAAAAAAAAAAAAAAAAAAAAAAAAAACTATTACTTATGTTATATTCTTCTAGATTCTAATCATTGACTAGATTAATGACGTCCTAATTGTGTTGAGGCTATTTTCATTGGTAAATTTAGACTTATTAATTCGTAAGTATTAATTTTATAAGTATTATCTACACCTCATTTTAATAAAGAAGCTTTATATGTAAAGTTTTAAATGTAAGAGATAAAAGGATTCTGAGTATCATAAAGAAAAAGCTTAAAAACAAAGAGTAAAAGGCAGAGAAATAGTGAAATCGTTACATTTGACAGTGTCTGCTACATCAGTTTTATTTGAGTTGTTTTTTTGTAGGTTTTTTTTTATTATTTTATACACAGAGGCTAGAGAGGTCTCACAGACTGTTATGTTTACATCCTACAGGGTGAAATAAAATGTTAGAATTAAATTATTTAGTATAGGAAGAAGCTGAAAGAGTTGTAAAAGTGAAGGTGAGGTCTGAGGCTGCGTCTTGATAGCTGGTCTTGTCCTTTACTAAAATAACAAAGTCGTACACAACACAAACTTGTATAATATGTCGCCTACATCTAGCGTATATTTTCCCTTTGCCTTTGTTCTTATTCCAATTTTTCCTCCTTACATTATATTGCTTTTTTGTCGGCTACTGTTTCTTTTTCTACTTTTTCTTTGTATTTTTTTTCTCTTTATGGAAATATCTTTAAAAGAAAATTAAAAATATCTTCTAAAAGAAAAAATAATACTTCTGACTTAATTACTGAGTAAATTATTTTTAGATGTTTGTTAATGTTAAACCCGTCTATGGATATTTATTAAATATTTATAATATACAAACAGAAAAATAAGAAGAAAAAAAAATATATATATTATTGTTTTCGTCAGTTTAGCATAGGGCGTGGCCAATCCTTGCCGGGTGACCACAGTCCAGGACCACTAATTTATTTTGGATTAAACTTTTTTTATGTACATTTTTTTTATAGGTTTCTCTTACTGTGGTTTAAGTGGAATATGTTCATTGCTGCAGCAGTGTCCATGTTTTTTACATTCTCATATAACAGAAAGTATTGTGATGACGCGAAAATTTGATTTCGAGATTTCGATTTATTTACACGTATTGAGGTCCCCTGAGTCCAAAACAAAATTTTTTTAAAAAAATGTCTGTCTGTAGCCTGTGCGTGGAGCCCTAACTAATTAGCCGATTTTGACGAAATTTGGCATTCATGTTCTGAAAAATCATACCCCGAGGTGAAATCGAAAAATAAATTATAGTTCCAAATTTGGGGGTGCTAAGCCCCAAAAACTCTTAAAAAAGAAAAAAAAAATCTGAAATCGGTTCCGATGATTTGCATAAATAATATTCTAAAGTGTAGTCCATTTAAATAAGAATTTAGGAATATAAGGCGTTTTCCAGGGAAAAATATGGTTTCTGAAATATTGATGAAAATAAATTTGATTTTATGAATATCTCAAACAAAAACGTTTCTTGGATCTGGGACCGCGAGGTTACAATGAGAAAGTTCGAAGAGTTTTCTCGAACCGTTATTTTATACGTATATTTTTTTCTTTATTAGAGTGTGACACTAGTATTTAATTAGATAATAAATTATGAGTACGCCTTTTGAATGGAAATATCCATATGGTTTAACCCGTAAATTAGAACCTTTATTTATTATGCAGGCACTTGGGAGGAATTGTAATTGTGCAACTATGGTTGGAAGGTCGAGGGTGAAGGTTAGATGATTTTAGTGGTACTTGAGCTAAACGGCTAGCCGCCTCGAGTTAAAACGGATTAGTCTGGGGTGAAGAGGATGAGAACGTTGCCCTCTTGAAAGGACAAATCTGCGGACAAAGTGAGGCCTTTTAGTCCTACCGACAGGTATAAAGGCAACCCTTTGTAAGAAATACCCTGGAAAGTTAGTTAGCGGGACAAATGACGCTGGGGTCGGAACAACAAGTTTGAGACGGAATTATCGGGGTCGGTCGTGCACGTTGGAAATTTACAGGACGGCCCTTTCGGTTGGAACAAAAACCTTTCAAGAGAATACCTGAAGAAACACCTGGGCCTCATTACGGAGACAAAGCGCTTAGTTGACGTCATCCCAACCTACATTTCGCCTTGCCCTAGGGATTTGTTTTGCGGCTTTTTGGCCCGGTCCAATCCTCCTTTCACACAAATTATACAACAACTAACCGGAACACACTGGACCCGCTAATGCTTCCATTAACACCCTATAACGGTCTGAAAAACCTTTACCCTTCTTTCGAATCTTTTGGGTTCGTGATAAAGGCTACCGACCCTTTTTCTTTTTCCACCGTTACCACCCTCAGGTCTTCTTTTAGACATCAACAAAAAAAACCTAAATTACAGATGAAATCCCCTATCGATTTGATCAGATTTAGTTCTTTTGCGTTAAGAATAATTTTTTGAGGTTAAATATGTTTTATTTGCTTTTAGCTTTAAAAACGATAAATTAAGCTTACCTATTTTCCATCTCCATTTTATAGTGGAAAATATGTAGTACTTACATTAAGTCTTCAGTAAGGAGATATATTCAGCATTTATAAGAAGCATTACCTTCACTGACAGATATAGGGTCCTGACAAATTTTAGATATTAATGGGCGCAAAATTGAATAAAAAATTGCAGAAAAATGGTCGTTAAACGATTTCTTAGGGAGCTAAGATTTTAGCTCTAACGATTTTAGGGAGCTAAGAGGAAACTGCAAAATGCCATTGTCCAGATGCAGTAGTTCTGGAGATATCTTTATATATCATTCAGTCAGTGTTTGGATTTGATGTATAGATCTATCTGTTCTGCTTGTTAATATTCTTTTAATATATTTTTTTTTTCTTATTTTTAACTAATAATATATCATCAAAGGACCTTCATGCCAAATAATTTTATTTTAATAATCATCCATAATAAGTTTGTCCATCAAATTGGGCTATAGATAATAAATTTAATAATTTTAAGTTTATATCGGTAATTCCTTGCAAGCAGAACTTAGGTAAAATTAATAACACAGTAATGTTGACTCATAAGAATAAAAATCAGATAACAACAATACTATTTTTATTTTGTAAACTATCTAACATTTAATTTAAGAAAATAAATAATACTTTAATACCGCATAATTTAACGTCTTTATCAGGCCTTTTAAGATTATATGATACATTTTTATGGAACATGACAGTAACAGTGTTGTTCTTTTGTGTTCCAGGTCGCGGGCTTCAAAGATTTGATAAGCAGCCGGAGTATTCAGAAGTAAATCCAGGAGAAGATATTAAACTCGACTGCAAAGTCCTCAACAAGAAAGGCTCCTGCTCCTGGCAGAAAGATAATAAGGTAACAGCACTTACTTTGATTTACTTTTATAAATTATAAATTTTAAAGAAACTAAATGTATCCACTTGACTGATCATAAAATATCGTTGTACATTTTTTTTTTAATACGTTTATAAAATGTTTAGTATAAGATACGGTTTAAATAAAATTTTACAGTAGGATTTTTTTTTAATAAATAAATAATTTTATAATATACTTAGGGTCGGTTTCAGAAAGGAGGTTTAACGCTAGTCCAGGACTAAATCAGTGATTTNATAATATTATGTTATTTATTTTTAAATCACAGTAGTTAATGCTATTTTTTTGGTGTGTGTTTTATTTTTATCTCTTTAATTACCAAATTGTTATTATTATAAATATTAGATAACAGTGCGTAGGCTTCCGCTAGTGCTGGTTACGTTCGTAATAAAAAACTTGGTTTTCTTGCGGGTTTGTCACAAAGGGGTGGAAGTCCGACTTTTCGCTTCCACTACTGGAAGTACCTTCACGGATGTGGTGGATCGTGATTTTCACTTGAAGCAAATTCAAAATATACTGAAGACCGGAGAGAAGAACACCGTATTTATAATGGTTTTCTAGACCGTAGATTGGACCTGGAGTTCCCGGGAGTTCGTATACTCGAGGTGTTCCTTTGTCGGGGTAATGCAATCCTTTTTCGGGGTAATGCAATCCTTTTTCGGGGTAATGCAATCAGGTAGGTGCTGCCTTCGTCGATGTTCCTTTGTCGAGCAGGTGATATATGAAGTCCTCTAGCTATCTGCTTGGAGCAGGTGCTGACCAGGGGATCCAGGTTCAAGAAAGTTTGAAACCATTCTCTCTGTTCAGAGAGTAATGATCAGTTAGAATGTTGGTTACCCCTGAATAGTCTCCCAGTAGTGGAAGCGAAACGTCAAACTTCAACCTCCTTCGTGATGTGGATTTTATTGGAAAACCAAGTTACTAATATTAAATGAAGTATCATATTTTTTGAGCTTATGTTACATTATGGCTCTGCTTGTCTATTTCTGATATTAAATCATCCTCTTTTTAATTGGACTTTACTAGATGATAGACTGGTTCGTTTTAAAATGTAAGATAAGTGAATGCTAAATCATAACACTAACTAGATATCGATCCAAGATAACACTTTTGATCACCATAATTAAATGTTCTACTGTATAAAGGCCCCCATACACGGTTAAAATGTTTGCGCAAACATTTTGACCGTGCATGTGGCTTTTTGATGTTTGCGCAAACACGATGTTTGACGTGTATGGCCTAAATGTGCCCGATATCAGTTTTGCGCAAAATGTTTGATCGTGTAGTGGGGTCTTAAGTCCTATTTAGTGTTTTAGTTTGTTAGAAAATTGACTGGTAGGAAGCATAGAAAATCGATGGTGATAGAAAGAATAAATTTCAGTTTATGGGAAAAGTGAAATATAGTTAGTAACTTCATTAAAAAAAAAAAAAAAATCAGTCTTATTGACAAATAAAGTTTTATCTTATGGATCCTTTACTTAATTAAAGGTTGTTTTTTTTTTTAATTCCCGGGGGTAAACTTATAGTTCTGTTGTTGATATTTTTTTCCAACCTCAAATTAGTCTAGACTTATCTTTAAAGCCTATGTACTTTGCTCGTTCCTATTTATTTGGATTTTCTTTCTTTGAAATCATCTTGTTACTGTTGATAAATTTGCCTGAGATCTCTGTTGGGGGGGTCTTAGTTCGGTGGTGATTGCCCCGGCTCCAATTAAGGTCGTTAGATTAGTGCCTAGGATAATTGAGGAACGAATCCCTCCTCCTTTTCCCTAATTGTAAGACCTTCATCCTTTGCCTTTTCTCCCTTCTCAATAAGGATTAGGATTCCCTCTCCCTAAGATCTTAAGACTCGAGGTAAAGCAACGTCCTTCTCTCCTTCTACGACCTCCTTCTCGTGAAATTGATCTGTTCCTTAACTGTTCTGAAACAAAACAAAATCCTGTTAAGGAATTCTAAAAGAGCAAATTGGACCATGAATAGCAGCACGAAAGGACACGACCTTCTAAGAAGAATAAATGAGTTTCTTTACTTCTTTTTTGACCCGTTTTTCCTCATGTTTTTGTTTTCTAGTTTATATCTATTTAAGTGAAACCTTTTTTAAAAGAAATAGTGTAATAAGTAGAAATATAAGCTTTAATTAATTTAAATTAAAACAAGAAGGTACTCTTAAAATCTACAATTTCAAAACAAATTGATTATCAAATTTAAAGGTGTCTCTATAATTAAAGGAAAGCATCTTAAGAATAATAAGTTAACTTCAAATAAATCTAGGTCTTTCATTATATTTATATCTAGTATTAATAAACCTTATTAAGAAAGCATTAATAACATTATTTACTATTATTAGTTTTTTGCCTAAACTCAAAATAATTCCATTATTCAGTTTACTGACAAAAGCCTGTATAAATTCCTTGTGAATTAGCCTTGTTTTGTTAAAAAACTACTACTAAATATATTTTTTTGTATTTTATAAAATTTTTATTTCGTATAATTCTTTAGGGAAAAGGAAAGTTTCATCAAGAGTTGTTGCCATTTGTATATAAATATATATATATAGATTAGGCATATATATGTAAAAAATGACGGATTCATAATGTCTTTCGTTTTCATTTTATCTATCATACAGGGTTTCAGTATATAGGACCATGGGGAACAATCGGAGTGAAGGCGTGTGGATATTGTTTACTTTATTGATCTTTTACTCCTTTTTATTTATATTTTATGCTTTTTCAATAATTTCTTTTACTTTATATTTAATCTGCTTTTATTGGGTTTCTGTTTTTTTATGTATAAATTATCTTGAGAATTGGTATTAATTAAAGTTAGTCACATTTGTTTAATTTATTCCCTATTTTCTTTATTTGAATTAAAAAATTATGTTTTAATTAAGTAATTATGTTTTTCATTTTCAATAAACTATAGTCGTGTTTTCTTATAAGAAAATAAAAGAAGGAAAGTTTTACTTATAAGAAAAAGGAGGAACCTGAGAAATTTTACAAATAAATCATAACAAGATATCTGAAACAAGCTAGTTTTTTTCATAGTAATTATTTTTGCAATTAAGGTCTACTCAGTTTTTTACACATTTACAGTTTTTTACTCGTTCATTCCCCTCCCCTCCCCTTTTTATAAATATGTTTATCGTTTAGTATGCAATACAGGTGTTTATAAAAGCATTATAAGACTAATTATCACTTATGGATCAGAGAATTTGATGGTAGAGATCAGTAACGTATAAAACCTACGCAGAGAGGAATGACAGATCTTTTTGACAAATATAAAGAGTGGTCCTGGATAACTTAACGTGGAGGATCAGGACAAATAAAGAAATCAGTGACACTTACGCTCGACCGGACAAAGTTAAGGCCATTACAGCATCAAGAATCCACTGGTTTTGATAATATGTTAGGACAGGATATCTAAGAAAATTATGGATGGAACCAGGATATGAAAGGAGAAGAGAACGCCTAGATTGAGATGGCTTGAGAATGTTCGAGATTACCTGAGGAGGCTGGGCATAATTATGTGCTCTTTGACCTTGGATGAGACGTAAACTGGATACTGAGGAATAGCGAGGGATTGTCATCGTGACCAGGGCTATAGCACTGAGAAACAATGTAGTAGTAGTAGTTGTCTAGTACTTCCTACTATAACGGGTAGGACGAACCACTTGTTCGAACCTTGCAATTAGGCCATTACTTAGGCCCTTTTTACGCCCCGTGGTGAAGAGTTGCAGCCACTTCACACATCATACATTTGTACATTGTACCGCCGAAGCGAGTATGATGTGATCAATAGTGAGCCATTTAAATCAGAGCGTCACGCCGAGGAATCGAACCCCATCTCGTTCCACTCATGATTCAGTGATGGCCGAGCAGACGTGGTTTAACCCGCACGGTTACGCTGCCTCTCTAGAAACAATGGAAGTAAGTGAACCATGCAATGCAGGGAAGTAAACAGTTTAACATCTGTCACTTTATCATTGTTTGTGGGGCGTTTTTTAACTGATCATTATTGTTACTTTCAAAATAATTGTTATTTTTACTATAGAAAGTATCAAGGAGCATTTTACACATTGGCAGCCAATGTTGTTCTCATGCAATGTGTAAGATCATTGACAAGTCACATATGGGGAGATGAAGGGATATAATAGGAGTATATTGCCGGCATAAACAACCTGGACGTTTCATAGGAAGGTCCTGATCCTGTTGGGATATCTTGGCTCCCTGACGGGGAATTGACGCAACGGACTTCGTCTAAAATCCCTTTTATGTATCCCTAGGGTAACATGAAAACCGGAATAAACAGAAAACCTTCCGGATTTCCTACCTGAGCAAGACAATCCAAGAATAGTTTTATTCCTGAAATGCCCTATAGAAGAAAACAAAGAAAAAACACTGAATAAGTTATCGCAGAAGAAGTCCTATTTGACAACTTAAAACATTTTATTTTGTTGAATTTGCAGAAGAGAAAGGGATTTTATGAGTGGATAGAGAATTGGTCTTTAAGACGTTTAAAACCTCCTTAATTTGGTTATTGAGACAATTGAAAAGTTAATAAGTTAACAATTATTAAACTGAGGATTTCATTCGCAATTTAGCTTTATAGAAATCTGTGTATTGGAGTATTAAAACACTCTACTTAAATAATACCCCGGTAATAATCTGATTTAAATTCCCAGAGGTGAAAAGTTTGACACTAATGAACGTATTGATAACTGTAAAGCGACGATAAATTTGTTACTGCTGCTGGAAATTCAATATAAATTATTTAAAATTTAAAAAGTAGAAGAGTTATACAGGCATATATGAGTATAGTAGATCTGCCTTTTCGCCGTTCTATAGAATCGATAAACATGCACTTTAGTCTTTCATTTACATAAAATTTAATTTAGCACACCATTACTGAATGGGTAAGATGGATCAATGCGCAAATAACCTTGTAATAAATACAAAATAACATACGTAGAACGTAAAGAGGAAAAACCACTCATACCCGTTAACAAATATAATTATATATTTGTCTATAATTATAGACATACCTGTAGGGACTCATTGATATAATATATTATATGCTGTTACTATTGTATATTCCGGCCATAAAGTAGACATAATATAAAGGGTAAATATTCTACTAAACCAAATATTGTTGAGGCATTTCTTTTTCTTTTAATTAATAGTGTACAATCATTTGTATGTTATTAGTGTGTTGCGTTCTTCAAAATAGTTTCTTTTGTCTGGACCAGGATGTAATCTAAAATNATGGGGGTTATCCGACCACTTTACTCATCTACTCGATGAGATCATCAGTGTGAAACATGTCTCACTTCTCCGGGATTCGAACTCAGAACCGGGATTTATTATTATTGTTAAAATTAGCTGAAAGTATACGTTCCTTCAACGTGATATTTGTAATTAGTAACTTTTTATTTAGTTCTACAGAACCAGATAGGCCTTCGTGATAGAGCTACATTTGTCTAAGTTTTGGAAATCCTAAAAAGAATTTGAACGAGTAACTCCTACAAAAAATCGTTTCAACTGCACACCTCAGCTATCTCGAAGTTAGATCGAAAATAAAGAGATTTCTTTAATTATAAGTTACTAATATTGATAAGTCGGTAGCAAATTGTTCAAGTATGTTCTGACGAGAAGTATATCATAATTTTAAATGATTTGAAGGTGGAGAACTAAGAAGTATTAAAAGTTTGCTCATTAACTTGAGTTAAGGGTGGAAATATCTTTAAAATTAGTCAGGGAAAACAATAGAGTCCGGAAATCGGAAATCTTTTTTCCTTCTCTCTCTTGGTTTCTCTAAAACCGATTGCTTTGAAATAGAATATTAATGAATATGCATGACTTTTTCCTTCGCAAACTCGGTGCACGGGATTCGATGAATCCGTAAACCTGTGAAAGGCGGGGAAAGCTGGTTTGTTATCCGCCTCGCCAGATTTTCAAAGCTCTTTGGCTCTTCTCACCCGACTCTAGCCTTCATGTCAAATCCAAATAGCTTTGAGCAATAATAATTGTTTTCACAAGGAAAAGAATAGAACGGAAAAGAGGAAAATGGGTGTAACGAGAGAAAAAGAAAATTAATTTAGAACGGCCAAACATGAATGCAGGAAAATGTCAATCATCTTATTGTTTTCTTTAGAAATAAATGGATTTCATTTTCATACGGTCATTTGCAAAAGAGAAAGGGATTTTATGAGTGGATAGAGAATTGGTCTTTAAGACGTTTAAAACCTCCTTAATTTGGTTATTGAGACAATTGAACAGTTAATAAGTTAACAATTATTAAACTAAGGATTTCATTCGCAATTTAGCTTTATAGAAATCTGTGTATTGGAGTATTAAAACACTCTACTTAAATAATACCCCGGTAATAATCTGATTTAAATTCCCAGAGGTGAAAAGTTTGACACTAATGAACGTATTGATAACTGTAAAGCGACGATAAATTTGTTACTGCTGCTGGAAATTCAATATAAATTATTTAAAATTTAAAAAGTAGAAGAGTTATACAGGCATATATGAGTATAGTAGATCTGCCTTTTCGCCGTTCTATAGAATCGATAAACATGCACTTTAGTCTTTCATTTACATAAAATTTAATTTAGCACACCATTACTGAATGGGTAAGATGGATCAATGCGCAAATAACCTTGTAATAAATACAAAATAACATACGTAGAACGTAAAGAGGAAAAACCACTCATACCCGTTAACAAATATAATTATATATTTGTCTATAATTATAGACATACCTGTAGGGACTCATTGATATAATATATTATATGCTGTTACTATTGTATATTCCGGCCATAAAGTAGACATAATATAAAGGGTAAATATTCTACTAAACCAAATATTGTTGAGGCATTTCTTTTTCTTTTAATTAATAGTGTACAATCATTTGTATGTTATTAGTGTGTTGCGTTCTTCAAAATAGTTTCTTTTGTCTGGACCAGGATGTAATCTAAAATAATTTTATTGGGTGTACAAGTATATTATAATAATTTGTTAGTGTATTTTAAATAATTATGATTTTTAATATTGTAAAATATTTTTTTAAAAATACATGAATATTTTTTTATTGGCTTATATAAAGTTATTTTTGCTTTTGATTCTTTTAAAATTGAATGAGTTTATTTCTATGAACGAGAATGAGACAAAATAGTAGGGCCAAAAGAAATCGAAATTCGATAATAATGTATATAGCCAAGATTCATGTGCCATTTGAGATAATGGTTGTCTTGTCTAGTGATAAGTTGAAGGACGAAGTAAGGCTATTGCTGGATTCTATCTTGTAAGTTCTACACCCTTTCATTTAAAGAACAAAAGATAACAAATTCTCACTCAAGAGGGTTAAAAGGTTCTGAAAAACTTAAAAAAATATACGCGCAAGAAGCTTTTCCAAGATGTCCGACCGCCAAAGGCAAAAGATCCTTTTTTCCTATAAAAGATCTATCGGTCCGTAAAGTTTTCTACTGTGGAAAACAATAAGGGCCTGAGGGGAAGCGGTCGGCCTGGAGGCATTGTGATTCTCCCCTTGCTGTTTCACTTCACCGTCCCATTCCACGCTATGCCAAAACAGCTGTGAAAACTGAAGCTTATCCAATAAGGAGGCGGGGAGTTAAGAAGGACTCCAAGACGGAAAGTAGGGGAACCCAACTCGGAAAAACTGAGACAAGAGTCTGAAAAGAACAATGTCCCTTACTAAGATGAACCCTCTTGACTATTCTCTTGGGAAGATATCGGCTTCAACTTCGGCCCAGAAAAACAACTAATAGCTATACCCAAGCATTAGACCAACTTCAACAAAAGCTCTCCTCCCATACTACTTTTATCTATCTCCTTTCTATTAATTTTTATTTGATAGAATTTCTTTTATTTCGGTTGATTTAAATATTATATTTGGCTTTATAATACTCTGTAAAGAGGCTATGTACTTATTCCTGAGTAAAATTATAGTTTCTGCACACACACCCTTATATAATATACATATAATTCCTATTATTATTTTTTTTTTTTTTGGGGGG
>KZ651130.1:42988-58999 GCA_001010745.2 Gerris buenoi
TTTTTTTATATAATATATAGCTATATTTTTCAATTATACCCCCCTCCTAAGTGAAAATATGATAAAACGGAACATAACTACAATTACTGTCCTCTTAAAGAACTTTTCAACGATATGCATCATGAAGGATGTTCATTACTTTAACATTTGTACCCCGTACCCCTGTGTACCAAAATTAAAATTTGAATATTTATGTAAACAGTGATTTTCCCCTTGCTTTAAAGGTCAAGTGAGCAAATTTTCATCAAGATCTGACAACATTCGTTGACTTTTATATATATAAATGGCCGCCATCTTGAATCAAAATGCCCGACTGGTAAACTATTTATCAAAAGTCACTAATTTCATAAAAGGAAGCTAACTTCTAAATTTCAAGGTTCTACTGCAATTGGTTCCCGAGATATCGTCTTGTCGAATTTTGTATATAAATGGCCGCCATCTTGAATCAAGGTGGCGGTTTATTTATTTATTTCTTAGCGAGCACCTAGGAGGTAAGAGGAACACACCTACAAAATTTCATGGTCATAGGTCCAGTGGTTTCAGAGATATCGTGATGTGTCAGTCAGTCAGTCAGTGAATGGTATTTGGATTTTATATATATAGATTAAAAAGTCGATTCGAGACAACTATAAGACAAACTTTCTCATATACTCGTTCATAATTACTTAGCCCTGTGTTTTCCATTAATTTTTTTCGAGATTTCCTCAGTACATTTAAGTGTTATTGAACATTTTATAAAAATGTATTATAAAAAATAGCAATTTATTATAAAAATAACTTCTCCCCGGCGGAGAATTGACCCGACTCTCCGTCCGCTTTTAAAGCTATTTTCATAGAAATTAGATGTTTCCCGGGAAAATGACTCGTTGGATTCGTGTTTAAATGGACTACATTTTAGAATTTAATTAATCAAAATCGTCGAAATCGTTTTCGAGGAATAATTGTTTCAAGTATTAATAGCTAATTTTTAGTAAAACCACACGAGCTATGAACTTTTTTCGCACGAGTACGGTATTTATTTATTTTTATTATCTGTAGTTATGCCAATCCAAGCATTTTACTTCGTCATTTAATAAATATTAAAAGGATAAAAATATTATCCAGAAAAAAAGGTGAAATATTCATCTAAAGAATATGGTGCAAGAGAAATTAACATATGTTTTAAAATCTTTTTGAGCAGGTTTTCTTTAAGTAATCTTAACTCTGATGGAAGAAGGTTGTAAAGCTTGATTCCGATCACTTCTGGATCATTCCTGGTCTTCTCTAGTCTTCTATAAGGAGTTACTAAATCTTTTGAGTGTCTCGTATTGTATGAATGAATATCGGAGTTTTTTGTTTGAACCAGTGGCGAGCGGTGCGAGGAAGCAAAGGAAGCACTGCTTCAGTAAAATTTTGAAGTAAAATGTAAAATTAATTTGTTCACATAATATGTGATATTTATAGATAAATAGATATATTTATATTATAAACTACAGCTAACGTAAAACACGATTCATGTAATTAAAATACGTTCCATTTAAAAGCGCGTTGTCATTGGTAACGGTTACTCGAAATACCCCTATCCGTATTCATGTGAAGCAGAACTGCGGGAGCTTGGGTTACAGGCTGCGTGCGCAATCTAACTCGGAGACGGAGGAAGGGAAGGGTTGCCGTCTAATAAGCAGGCAACTGAAGCTAGCTTCAGCCGATGGCGAAGATAGCCGAGTAAATCCGAGTGCGCACGAACTCAGATGTTTGTACCTGACTCCCCCTCCGCGTAAGGGCCAGTCAATCCCACGTTTCACTCTATTCTAATGACGCTATGGCAGCTCTATTTCTTTTGTTTTAATGCGTCTAGCGTCTATTTATTATCTCAGCCTATTATTAACTTTCTACTTATTAACGTTGAGTGTAACTGCAATGGACTTCAAATTCCGATGACCGTTCATTTATATTTATAATGTCCCATATTAGACCTAGACTTGTACTAAAACTAATAAATTTGTACTAATACTAAATAGGTCTACAAATATACTTAAGTAACAAGCAGTAAAACTTTAACTGTAATAATAGGCCAAAAATATATATATTTCTAAAGTAACAATCAGTAAACTTGGAATTTAAAACTAACACAAACCCTAAATATTTTTTAATGCATTTTACATTTAAACGTGCATAAAAATCACAGTTATATCAGGTAATCTTCCAAAACGGGTTTACTGTAAAAAATTCAAAAGAAAGATAATAGACCTAAGCTGGTTTTACTCCTTGTTGTTCACGTGTTTTAATTAAATTTATTGGTATGCATATTTTATTAACTTGTTAACAGTTATTTAAGTATCGTTGCTTACTAAGATATAGTAGAACTGGGTTCAAATAGCATTAAAATTCACCATTTGCACCCTATTTTTCAAAAATTTTCCGGTGGAGGGCCCCCGGACCCCCCGTCCTGCTTCACTACATTTTACAACCACCGCACGCCACTGGTTTGAACTGATGAGTGAATAGTAAGAATGCTAGTGAGGATAAATTGTGCAACAACTGTTAAAATGTTGAGTTGCTGGAAGATAGGTTTACAGCTTTTAAGAGGTTGAGGATGAGTTTTGGTGATGATTCTCAGGGCACGTTTCTGAATTCTGAGTACATGCTTCAGATGAGTAGAGTTGCCCCAAACTTAAATACAGTAGGTTTTTCTAGAGTGAATGTTAGCATGATAAAGCTGAACTAACTGATCTTGTGTCAAATATTTGCGAAGTACTCTGAGTGGGTACAGCTTTTTTGATGTGTCTTTGCAAAGGCGGTCTATATGTGAGGCCCAGCTAAGCTTTGAGTCCATCATTACTCCAAGAAGCTGAACTGTTGTTGGCTGGATTTTAGTATTTAATGAGAACATAATAGTCTGATTCTTGGAAGCATTAAGAACCAAATTATCAGCAGTAAACCAGTCAGATGCAGTATCTTGAGCAGCATAAAGTAGCAATAGAGTATCTTCTATAGTTTTAGCTCTAGTCATGATTGTAGTATCATCCGCAAACATTTTCACAGTAGTAGGTACGTGTTGATGGAATGCCAGAGGTAGGTCATTAATGTAAATGATAAAAAGTAATGGCCCTAGTTTAGAGCCTTGAGGAACTCCATACGATATTAACTCTGTACCAGAAAAGCCATCAGGACCCTTTACAACTTGTTTCCTGCCAAAGAGATATGATTTAATTAGAGTACAAGCTTTTGAACCGAGTCCGTAATATGATAATTTATAAAGAAGTAAGTCTAAATCGACACAGTCAAAGGCCTGTAAGTTTAAATCGCAAAGAAGAGCAGCACAGTTTTCACTATTTTCAAAGGCTTCGTATACAGTCTTAACCAGATCAGAGAGTAATAAAGATGTACTTTTCCCAGCTCTAAATCCATATTGGTGGAAGGATAGCAGTTTATTGCTTTCAAAATATTGCGTAAGTTGGCGTTTGATAACTTCTTCAAAGATTTTACTCACTACTGGAATAATAGAGATAGGCCGGTAATTTTCCATACTATCCACTTCACCTTTCTTAAACAAAGGCTTAACTACGGATATTTGAAGTTGTTGAGGAAATAGTGCTGCTAATATACATTTATTTACAATATCTGTTAGAGGTTGTAAAATCTCACTTGATATAGATTTGAAGGTGAAGTGATCAGTTCCGTAATAGTCTCTAGATTTAGAGTTACTCAGAGAAGAAATAATGCTTTCAATCTGAGCTGGAGGTACTGTTTTAAAGGAGAAAGATTTGATTCCACTAACTCGAGGAAAAGAAGTAGATACAACATTGTGAGTGTGGGGTAGTGAATATATTAAATGTTTAGCTACTGAGCAGAAATAGTTATTAAAATCATCACTTGATATATCTTTAGGCCAGGGATCTAACTTTTTTTTGGGATTTGCTTCTTTTTTAACCACATCCCACATCGCTTTCTGCTTATTGCTAGAGTTAGATATGTAATCGGAAATACTCTCCGCTGTAAAAGAGGTAAGGCTAATTTTAAAGGCTTTTCTTTTCTCTTTAATTAGATTTGTTAGGTAAGTTGAATTTAGGTCTTTATTTAGAGCTGATAGTGACAACAGTTGCTCACGTTGATGTGATAAAACTTCATTGTTTTGTAAGGTTTAGAGGCATTTTTCGTTTCTTTGTGCTTAGATTTGTATATGTAAGGACAAGCAACATCGAGGCAGTGCAGTAATTTACTCCAAAAAATTGAGAATTCAGAACTAGTGTCGGCAGTGGGCTGTTCATCCCATTTCATTCTTTTAATTTGAAATTTAAGTTGGTGTATCGACTCTTGAGATATGATTCTTTTACCACCTCTTCTAGCTTTTGGTAACTTGACAGACTAATTGGTTGCTAAAAATACCCGATAATGTATGATGGTCAGAGAACCAGTTTGGTTCAACTTTAACGGAGACACAGAAGTTATGAAGTTTATGACTCGATTTTCTGGTTATTTCTCGAACACAAGGAAACAAGCCATAGCTAGAGAAAATTTCTTCGCAAACTAAGCTGTCACTCTCGTTTAAAAAGTCTATATTGAAGTCAGCACCAACTAATCAATTGTTGCACTCCGTTTTTAAAGATTATTTCTAGAAAGCATTCTAAGAGTTCTAAAAATGTATCTAAGTTAGAGTCAGGAGTCCTATATAAGGAAACAAAAAGTGTATTGAGGTGATAAAGCTCTACAACACTTACTTCAAACACACTAACTATTCTGTGCTACAGCTGTTAAGTCCTTTCGATGCTTGTAATTGACTCCTTTTTTAATATAGATAACAGTTCCACCATACCCTGCGTTAATGTTAGCTGATCGACAGAAGATATCTCCTACATAGTAGTTATCAAAATTGTATAAGTCTAATTCTGATGGGGATAACCAGTGTTCGCAGAAGGATAATACTTCGGGATAGTTGTACGTATCAATTAGTTGTTCTAGCTCCAGTTTTTTATTGCGCATAGAACGAACATTACATTGTAATATTGAAAGCTGAGCATTAAAAGTTATGTTAGAACTGCTAAGGGTTGGCGCCAGCGAAAAAAATAATTTTTAATTATTAATCCTTTTGGCCAAAATGAAGGCTGTTTAACATCTTGAGCTGTTGTCACATCAGTTCTGATTAGAAATGCTTTATAATCACCAGATCTAACAGGTACATCGGTAATTTCAAAGTTAGCGCTCTCCAACTTGTTTTTAAGAAAAGCGGAGACTTTATCACTAGTTATAGAGGGGTCAAATTTTGAGACAAATTTTTTTTTTTGACGTTTTTTTTATGCAACTTTAATGTTTCCATTAGTATCTTCGGATCCTGAAGCTATCGTATTTCCATTGTTTTCGGGTTTACCCTTCTTGTCATAATTATTAGGTTGTTTTCTTTTACCAAGGTCGCAATTTTTTGACTTAGGCTCCATAATAATCATATTGGTATTGTTGCTTTTTAAGATTGAAGAGTAGGATAGAGGTTGAAGGTTGTTTACGTTTTCAACTGACAGTTCATCAGTGCTGCCGTTGTTTGTTAAATTGTTCTTAGCAGTGTTGCCATTGTCTAAGGGTTTTTCTTTGTCACCAGTGTTTAATTTTGGCGGTTCTTGTTGAGAAATGGAAGGTTCTACGTCGGTAGCTAACGGTATGCTAACGTTATCTACGATTTTAATAATAAATACAGAAAAAAATAAAATGAACTTCCTGAATGTAAGGGTAAGTGTCCATCTGAGACTAAATCTCGAGAGCTAGTCTCGAGATAAGTCTCAGAACCTTGTCCACTTGAGAGCAACATCATTCTCTCTCGAGTCTCGGAGAGTCGGCGAGTCTCCGAGACTAGTCTCAGCCCCATGTCCACTAGGAATTTCAATCTCGAGAGCGAGTCTCGATACTAAAAATTCTCAGATGGACACTTACCCTAAGTTCATATTTCTCTTTTGATAAAGATGACATTAATTTATTTGTTGTTTGTGCCGAATTCATTATTTTGGGAGGCATATTATTCTCCTCATATTCTTTATAATCACTTAAATTACTCACTGATTTTCACAAAAAAATCGATATAAACAGTTACTTTAATTAAACAAACAGCAAATTTGTTTTGTTTAAAGTAAACAAACTCCCTAATCATGCGTTAAGGTGAATAATTCTTCTTTTTTACCGCCCTAGGGTTGAAAAAAGAGGAATTTTTGAGCCGATTTACCCCTGCGGCAATCCCGGGATATCGGGATTTGAAAATTTTTACGTTTTAAGCTAATTTGACTGATACAATCACTATTATTTTGTATTCTCTAGAGAATAATTGATTTTCTAAATAGATAAGATTATTTATTTTATTTTCTAAGTAGGAAACTAAATAAACAATAAAACAAATGAATTGAATAAACAATAATATTAATCAGGTAGTCGAATGCACTTAAAGCGTAGTAAAAATAGACAGACTTCTGTGATTTGTTGACTGTGCAGTGTGGACAGAAGCACAGGTATTAAGAGAGAGGATAGTATTTATCCAGCTACACTTACACAACTTTTATATCAAGAAATTGAAAAAAGTAAGAAAACTGCAGTAAAAACTGTTGGAAAAAGTATGAGCCTGGAGTACAGACGAAAACTGACTTTTCTAAGTACCATAAGAAAAGAAATGGCTCAATTTTGTTGTTATGTAAATTCAAATAATTTAAAACCTATAAACAGCATATTTTTATGAACATTTCGAGTATGCAGAGTTTTATTTTTTGCTAAAACGTATTACAAAATTATTAGTTGTTTTTTTATTTGGTACACATCTTTTACCTAGTGTATTAATTATTAATTATTTTATTACATATATAATGTACTAAATTTTTAAAAATAAAGTTGCATTTTTTAGTACAAATGCAACTGTTAAAATCACGGAATCACGGAATCGAAAATTTCGTCCGGGATTGGATTCCCTATTCTACGCATCTAAACAGAGATTTAATATTTATATTTCGTATCAATCGCAGATAAAAAATAAATAGATTACTCTTTAACTAGTTGAATATTGATTTTTTAAATTTTACTCTAGGCCTTTCTAAAAACTTCGTATAACCTTAACTAAGTTCATGTACATATCACACTAAGGTTAGCTACAGTAATTTGACTTTTAATCGATGGTGCAATTTCTACTTGGGATCTACTGAACTATTCTACTTATCAAAGTACTAAGTTAATGTATTCTTAGATTACGTATAGTACACTTTATAATCAGTACATAAAACTACTATAATTGTACTAGCATGTCAAAAGTAATAGTAATGATGAAATTGATTTACAAAATCAAAATTATTGAACATCAATCTAAAGGTAAAATACAAGATAAAATGTCGAGTGCATTATATAGTTAAAGATTGGACGAGAATTTGAAGTGACATTGATATTTATGTTCACATAATTTGCCAAGATGTAAGAGAAATGTCAACTGATTTTGTCATCCCAGCAAGTAGGGGATACCAAGATATTTTACTATATAAACTTAAGTTAGGTCTAGTCAAAGTACAGTCTATTAGTCTACCAGCAACTAGCAATCTGCAAACATGGTAAATAAACTAACCAACTAAAATATAAGTCGAATATAACATTTATTTAAAAAATAAGTAGATGGTCTTCTATTTCAAAATATTTATTTTTCACTACAGAATTTGTTCGCATTAATAAAGAATTCAATAAGTTTTGAATGGCTGAAAAGAGCCAGTTATTAGATTATTATTATTAGATAATTACACAGGGTAGTCCAAAGGCATCCAAATAACACTAATAATTAGCTATCGAGGCAAAGCCGAGGGAGATAATTATCACGAAGGGAATAATGGCACTTTACTCACGAGGTACATACAATATTTTATCTCCAGTAGGTAGTAAATTCACATTTTCGTCCATTGCACCGTTTTTATTTATTATTTTAATAAATAACAATAATTAGTAGCACTTTTAATAGCAGATATAAGAGATTCAGTATTAAAAACAAATAAGAATTGGAATTAATCTCAAATAAAAGGTTATTTAGATGCAGGTTATAAACAAACATAAACATGATCGTAAAAGCAGTGACGCCAACCTGATTTCAACAATTTCATTACATTAATCATTCATTTTCTACTATTTATTAAATAATTAAGTTGCAATCTTTACTTTTTCGCCCTACTTTTTAATTTTTCTCCCTACTTTTTGATTAAGGGAAGAAAAGACCTGCTTTAGTCCCTCTAATCTAAACTAATCCAAAATCATAACTTTTTTTTCCTACTGGAGATAAACTTATATTTTATTATAGTACAGTGTTAATATTTCTTTTAACAAGTGATACAAACCATTCATTATGTTTGATTTCCACAAAATCTCAGTCAAAACAATGAACTTTTCAATATTATTATTCTTTCCCGAGTGGCTTAACCCGTTTAAGACAAGGGAAACGTTTCTCCTCTAATGATCATAGCCACTAGGTCACGCACAATCTCCTAGTATTTTCTTCCTAAAAAAAAGGTAAATTATTAAAAAACATATTATATACATAAATTTTTACTTGTTTTCTTTCTCATGTACGAAGTTTTATAAAAAGATAGTTAATCTACACATTTCAAGATCATCCCTAGAATCCAAAGTTTTTTTTGCATTATAATTATATTATAATTTGTATATATTAACTACGGGAAACAGACAGAGAAAAATATTTGATTTGAACCACGGGCCTCTATATTTCCAGTATAGCGCTCTATGTTTCCAGTATAGCGCTCTATGTTTCCAGTATAGCGCTCTATGTTTCCAGTATAGCGCTCTATGTTTCCAGTATAGCGCTCTATGTTTCCAGTATAGCGCTCTATGTTTCCCGTAGTTAATAATAATTATAATTTGATTTAAGTTTATTTAAATTAAATACATAATAACAATATAAGTATTTACCCGGGAGAATTGTAGATTTCGAGCTATTGAGAAAAAAAAATCGGTCCCATAAATTCAACAGAACTTTCTCAATTGGATACTGATACCGATACAATATTTCCCTCAAAATCTCATTTGATTGATTTATTTTTGCGAATTGTGGAAGAAAATTAAGCTATTGCAATAGCTTCAAAAATTTTGTAATGTGAATTTTTGAAATTTTTTTCATGGAAATCCGTTTTAGACCATTCTGAATCGATTCCTAAAATGTAACACTTTTTTTATGTATTTGTGTATATATGTGTCATTCCAGACGATATCTCTTCTTAGGATCAAAAGAAAGGATGAGTTCGTTGGCCAGAATTTTTGGAGTCCAAAGGGGTCAAATTTAGACCATTAAGGGCCAAAAATAGCATAAAAACATGTTTTTTTTCCATTTTACCTCCCTTTTACATGAAAATATGATAAAAATGTACATAACAACAATTACTGTACTCTTAAAGAGCTTTCCAACGACATGCATCTTGAAGGGTAAATACTGTTTTGACTTTTGTACCCCGTAGCCGTGTGTAGCAAATCATTATTTTTTTTTCACCCATCCAAATTCTAAACCAAAATATTCCTATATTATCACAAGCCAATAATACGCGGATTTATTTGAAAATTCCTCTCATTAAGTCGTGGTGCATGACTGGACTTTTTAAACATATTCTAGAATTGTACTGTACAACAGGTAGATGTTGTCATTTTTTGTTTTCAATTTTCAACAAAATCATTTATTGATGGATGATTTAAATTACTATATGTTTCCTGGAAAAACTACTTATGTAGTTAGATTCGTAATTAAATGGACTACATAATTTTAGATTTATTTTCTCTAAATCGTCAGAACCATCTTCAAGTTTGTTTTTATTCTCGTGTTTTGGAGGTAGCAGACCTTAATGCCAAGCATCATCATGCTAAGTAGTTTTGGAGGTAGCAGACCTTAATGCCAAGCATCATCATGCTAAGTAGTTTTGGAGGTAGCAGACCTTAATGCCAAGCATCATCATGCTAAGTAGTTTTGGAGGTAGCAGACCTTAATGCCAAGCATCATCATGCTAAGTAGTTTTGGAGGTAGCAGACCTTAATGCCAAGCATCATCATGCTAAGTAGTTTTGGAGGTAGCAGACCTTAATGCCAAGCATCATCATGCTAAGTAGTTTTGGAGGTAGCAGACCTTAATGCCAAGCATCATCATGCTAAGTAGTTTTGGAGGTAGCAGACCTTAATGCCAAGCATCATCATGCTAAGTAGTTTTGGAGGTAGCAGACCTTAATGCCAAGCATCATCATGCTAAGTAGTTTTGGAGGTAGCAGACCTTAATGCCAAGCATCATCATGCTAAGTAGTTTTGGAGGTAGCAGACCTTAATGCCAAGCATCATCATGCTAAGTAGTTTTGGAGGTAGCAGACCTTAATGCCAAGCATCATCATGCTAAGTAGTTTTGGAGGTAGCAGACCTTAATGCCAAGCATCATCATGCTAAGTAGTTTTGGAGGTAGCAGACCTTAATGCCAAGCATCATCATGCTAAGTAGTTTTGGAGGTAGCAGACCTTAATGCCAAGCATCATCATGCTAAGTAGTTTTGGAGGTAGCAGACCTTAATGCCAAGCATCATCATGCTAAGTAGTTTTGGAGGTAGCAGACCTTAATGCCAAGCATCATCATGCTAAGTAGTTTTGGAGGTAGCAGACCTTAATGCCAAGCATCATCATGCTAAGTAGTTTTGGAGGTAGCAGACCTTAATGCCAAGCATCATCATGCTAAGTAGTTTTGGAGGTAGCAGACCTTAATGCCAAGCATCATCATGCTAAGTAGTTTTGGAGGTAGCAGACCTTAATGCCAAGCATCATCNACGGACAGATAGACAGACGGACAGACGGACAGATGGACAGACAGAGCCGTTATATAAGGTTTCTTTTTGTACTTTGTACAGAAACCTAATAAGAGTACGAGTAATACGTATTAGGAAAGTAAAAATCAGATTTAGCTGATAATCAAAAACAAAACCTGTTGATAACTTTTCAAATATGTTTAGTGGTACTGTTAATTCTATGATGTTATGATTTCTTAAACTTTAAACTGACTGTGAACTTTTGTTTCAGAAGAAGTTGTTGCTTGTAGTCTGTCTGTGTGCATTAGCCTTGGCTGTTGAAGAGAAGAAGAAGGATAAAAGAGGAATTTTTGGTGAGGGTTTAATTGGAGTTGACCCTCTTGGAGCAGGACTTGGAGGTAATGGAGCTGTTATTTCACCTGCGGGTTACGGTTCCGGAACTATTATTCCAACTGGAATAGGTGGTAATGGAGCAGTCATATCTCCAGGTGGTGTCATAGGGTCTGGCCTCTTAGGGTCGGGTATCCTTGGCTCCGGCGTACTCGGTAACAGTTACTATAGTAATGGTCTTGGGGGATTACGAGGAAGTGGAGTACTCTTAGGAAGAGGTACCGGAGGAAGACTTTTAGGAGGTTACGGTTCAGGAAGACTCTACGCTCCAGGTTACAATAATTATGGTTATGATGGAGTTGGTGGTAATGGAGCAGTCATATCTCCAGGTGGTGTCATAGGGTCTGGCATCTTAGGGTCGGGTATCCTTGGCTCCGGCGTACTCGGGAACAGTTACTATGGTAATGGTCTTAGTGGATTACGTGGAAGTGGAGTACTCTTAGGAAGAGGTGCCGGAGGAAGACTTTTAGGAGGTTACGGTTCAGGAAGACTCTACGCTCCAGGTTATAATAGTTATGGTGATGACGGAGTAGTCCATCGACAAGTTACTGTAACAAACAGTATACCAGTTCCTATTCCTCATCCAGTACCAGTTCCTGTAACTAGGCCTGTACCAGTACCCTACCCTCAACCTGTGGGTGTACCTGTTATCAGGCCAATCCCGGTACCTCATCCTGTGCCACAACCTATAGACAGACCTGTACCAGTACCTGTTGACAGGCCTGTAGCTGTACCCCACCCAGTTGCTGTACCAGTTCCTGGCTTTTCTTCAATTATTCCTGGTGGAGTCATTTCAACACCTTCTTTTGGTACTTCTGTAATTGGAGGTCCAGGTGTCCTAAATTCTCGTTTAATTGGACCTGGCATTGTCGGATCTCGTCTTGACGGTTCATACGGTAATGCAGTCTATGGACCTGGCCTTAACGGATTTGGCCCTTACGGAACGGGTCTTTACGGATCAAGACTTTATGGGCACGGTCCATACGGCCTTGGTATCCACGGATCTCGATTTAATGGACTTGGCCCCTATGACAGCAACCTTTACGGGTCTAGAATTTATGGAAACGGTCCATATGGCCCTGGTATCCACGGATCTCGACTTTATGGACATGGGCCCTACGGCGCAGGTGTTTACAATCCTCAATATTACGGACCAGTACCTTACGGCGCCGGTCTTTACGGAAATCGACTTTACAGGCCAGGACCTTCTACGATCATTGGAGGACCCGGGCTCATTGTACCCTCGACTCTTCATGGAACTTCTCTAGATGGAAGTCATGACCTGGCAGCACATATAACTGCTAAACTCCATGCTTTAAGACTCGCAAGAAAAGCTTGAATTTCCAGAGGTTAGCTATAAATAATTTTGAGAAAAATCTGATTGAGTTAAAATTTCGAGTAGATAAGATTAATAAGGTCTTACTATCATATAATAGTGATTCACAGATTTTAATTATAATCATTGCTTTGTTACAGAAACTACATGCTGCTTGTAAAACTGATCTGAAGCGACTGATCTTCTTAATGAAGACATGCCTGCCAAGTAACGGACGACATTCTCTTCCTTACCAAATAACTAGTCACCTAATCAGTTTTTGTTTTTGTAAATACGATGATCATGTTTTATACGCATAATCCTAGTGCTTTTTTATGCAAATAAACATCATTTTTTAATTATTCATTGTTTTTTTTAAATTTTGTACTAGGAATAAATTCCAATAGCCAGATTAATGATAAATAACGAATCCTTAATTAATAATACATAACTTCTTCTTGGAAGAGCAAATACATTACGTTGATTCTCAATATTCCAACGGGGCATGGACGGTATTTTATTTACTTCCTCATATATTATTTAGTATTTATAAAAATGGATGATGTTTTCAAGTAGCTTTTAAAAAAGTCAGTTAGACAATATAAACCATGAAGAAACCCTTATGCTTGAACATCTAAACAACAAATTACTTATTTATATCACATTGATAAAGTCAATTTGACCCAAGCGCCCCAAGCTGCAACTCCTACAAACGTTTTAACTCCTAGCGTATTATCTAATCAACTTAATTTCAAAATCCTTAAAAGAATAACCAATGCTGTCATTATTTTCAACTTGTCCGTTCACAATGACAAATTGTCATTGTCTTCAACTTGTCCGTTCACAATGACAAATTAGAATTGTCTAAGACAGGCTGTACGAATCATTTGTTATTGTGGAAGGTAAATTTACAGACATGTTAGCATTTCAGCTTTTTTAGTATTATTAAGTTTTCTTGTTTTTGTTTTTTCTTTATTTGGTATTGGCTTTACACCATACAACCATAATTGTCTTAATTTTGTCTTTAAAAAGTCAGTCAGACAGTATCAACCGTGAAGAAACCTTTCAGCCTAAACATCTAAACACCAAATTACTCATTTATAACACAATGCTAAGTCAATTTGACCTAAGCGCCCCAAGCTGAACTTCTCAACAACAAAGTACTCATTTATTATAACAATGATAAAGTCAATTTGACCCAAGCTGCAACTTGTGCAAGCGTTCCAACTCTTACCGCATCCAATCAACTTATTTCAAAATCCTTAAAAGAGCAACCAATTCTTTCATTGTCTTCAACTATACCGTTCACTATAACAAATTAGAATTGTTTTTTGATTTTGTGGAAGGTAAATTTACAGACGAATTTACATTTCGGATTTTTTAGTGTAAGTAAGTTCAACAACCAAATGTCATAAATACCCAAAATTCAATACGTCAGTTTCTCTTAAGTTGTAACTGAATATAATGTGTCCAAATGCAGCGGTCTTCCACCGTGAGGAGTATTTTTTTTATTGAATACCTACTTGAGTACTAACTTTGAGTATTTACTTTGTGTATGTATTGAATATAGACTGCGTAATAGTAAATACGCAAACCGATTTTGACTGCTTTATAAATAAGTTAATTCCAATCCTAATGTGACGGATTTTGTGAAAGTTTGAAGGCCAATAGCTTGCTATTTGAGGTTACAAGTATATGAAGATTCGCATGCTGTAAAGAAGGTATGTCTCGACTCTCACTTGATTTCAAGAGACGAGTATACTACTATTTCTACTACTTTTATAATTATAACTTAGATATTAATAAATTTTTAACTGTCTGCTTGCCTTCTACATTAAGACTCCTTATATTTTGACTTATTTACAAAAAGTAAACAAAACAAAACCAAATTAAATCATCGCTAGGCGACATTCCGCGACGAAATCATGCAGTGGAAGCTCCTGTTCGTGCTCTGGCGGATATGAACAACCGTTCCTGGGTCGTACCTGCGGTAGTTTTATCCTTCCTGTTATCCTTTTTTTCTCTCAAATTTAGGAAATAATAATCTCCTCTCCATCGGTCCCAAAAGCCTTCTAACCTACTGTTTCCTTTCTTCCATAGTTAAAGTAAATTTTCTTGCTTCTTGCTTATGTCTCCTATTCGAACCGCCTCCGGTCGAAAAGCAAGGAAAGGTTGACGTAGGCTAAGAAAATGTGAAGGTGTCAAGGCTTCGCCCTCCTCCGCACCTACGCACACCAGTGGTCTCGAATTTAGATTTCGAATCCCCTGAAAACACCTGGCAGTTACTCCAAGTAATTTATTCAGTTTACTAAATCTATGACATTCAATCTCAAAGGGTGGTTGAACGTCATCTAACATAACTAAAAGGGCTTCCTTTAGGAGACTCTAATTCTATCCCTAATTCCATAAAATTGTTGTCACTTATCAGCTCCGACCAGTCGCTCAAATTCCTCAACCATTGAGGACCCTCCCACCAAGTAGTTCCTAAACCCTCAACTTTACATCCTCGAGATGCTATATCAGCTATGTTTTTTGATCCTTCTACAAATCTAAAATGAATATTCCCTAAACCTCTAATTTCTGTTACATGCCTTTCTACAAATACGGGCAACGCTTTGTGAGAGTTTAACCAAGATAGAACACATTGAGAGTCTGTCCAAATATATTGATCTGAAATATTAATTTCTAATTCTGACATTATACATTTTAAGCTCCTACAACCTATTAAAATTTCTAAGAGCTTTAATCTAGGAATATTCATATCATATGGAGCAATCCTAGCTTTTGCAAATATTAATTTTGCCTGTCCGTTCTCTTTGTTCCTAAGATAAATGACTTCTGCATAAGCCAGTTGAGAAGCATCAAAGAACACAGGAAGCTCATGATGTTCTCCCTTAGCATCTGCTAAGTATCTAGGAATTTCTAATTTTGAAATATTTAATTGATTTGAATAAATATTTTTCCACTCAGCAAGCCATAATTTTTTAATGAAATCCTTGGCTAAAATTGTTATTGGGCAAACTAATCCTAAAGGGTCGAATATAGAACTAACAAATTTTAATATTTCTCTTTTAGTCTGAAAATTTATGTCTCGATATTTATATTTAATTCCAAATGTATCTGTTTCTGTGTTCCAAGGCATACCTAAAATACTAATGATCTTTTGTTTTTCTAAATCTGAGTCAGGAATTATTGCAAGGACCTCTTGTCTGTTAGAGTTCCATTCTCTTACATTCATAGACGCTACGTTGAATATTTCTTTAGTTTCATGATAAATTTCTATTGCTTCTTTTACAGTATATGTTTTTTGAGGAGTAACAACAGGGTGGTGGGGTAAGTAATGATTTACCTGACCACTCTGACCTGGTTCTACTATCTCAATAACTCCAGCTTCTAGTTCATCTTTGAAATTTATATTTATCTCAAATTGTTGAATAGCCAAATCGTCTTCCTTTTCTAATTTATTTTCTTCTTTTATGCCCAATACATCTAATGTCCAAAAGGTTTTGATATCAAAATCTTTATGAAATAAAAAAGAATTTGATTCACC
>KZ651130.1:100445-121346 GCA_001010745.2 Gerris buenoi
GGGGGGGGGGGGGGGGGGGGGTTGAAAAATACATGTCTGGAAATAACTTTTGAAAATTACATGTCTGAAAATAACTTTTGAAATTACATGTCTGGAAATAACTTTTGAAAATTACATGTCTGAAAATAACTTTTGAAATTACATGTCTGGAAATAACTTTTGAAAATTACATGTCTGGAAATAACTTTTGACATTTTCATGACTTGGAAAAGCGTTACCAAAAACTAGCGTTATACGATTTGGGAAGATATAGGAACAGGGAGTTAGGAAGGTACAGGAGGTGTTCAATCAAGTCTGTTTATCGGAGGGTAAAGTGTCTCCCACTACACATTACACAAGCGCTACCAAAAAGCGTTACATGAAAATGTCTCACTGACTTGCAGACTCGTATGCATCAATTTTTTTTTTTTTTTTACGTTATTTTAGCTTTTACCCATCATCGTAAACAGTTGTCATGATTACAGTTTCTATTTGATAGCTTATTATAAGGTTATTAACACTTAATAGTATGGCATTTATTATTAAACTTAACTTTGACGCTGATTCTTTACACATGACACTTACTTCATCTGATGTTGAAGTAAATCCAAAATAAAAAAATACTTTTCATGATGTTTCCATGTAGTTAACTTTGAATCTCTATATGAATAAAATCATGTGCCGACTATACTTCTACAGACGGGCAAAGTTTTGTTCTGAATAGTTTAGATTAAACGGCCTCGCGGCACACACTTTAGGAAACCCTGGTGTAGATACTTCCTTTTACTTAATAGAAGGTGTCGAGGTTTTTATAAGATATAACTAAACATTAACTGCTACTGCTATAACTGTTAATTAAACATAGACAAATAACATTTTTAATTAATTACATCCAATTATAAGTCAGGAGCCATAAGATAAAGCAATTACATTCAGAATGTAGAGTTTGTCAGTGATAATGGAGAGTGATAAAACGACATCAAAATAAGTTGTACTCAGTAATTTTATTATTATAGAGGTTGCAAATGTGATTTGCGACCCAAGTAAGGGGCCCCTCACTCAGTGTTTTTATTATTATTATTATTATTATTTTTTCCGGGGGACTTTTACACCCAAAGACTCAGGCCACTTAGTGGGCCCATCGAACAAACCCGGGTTAGGGACCGAAATCTTCACACTTGTGTGAAGATGTGGTCGGTAACCATGACTCCCCTCCCGGTTGTATTACAACCAGGAGTGTCATCATCATGGTTTCCAGGCTGAAACCTGGTGGCACCACTCTTTCGAAGAGCTTCTCATGTATTTAAACAATGCTGGGTTGGCATTGAGAGGGGGCCCGGTCCGGGAATCGAACCTAGAGCTGTGGTCAGAAGCGTATCCATTTACTGACCCTACTCGAGGCTGCTTAACTTGCGTTATCACACGGCAAGTGCGCTAGCCTCTGAGCCACCCAGACCCCTCACTCAGTGTTTACCCAGCATCGCAATATTTCATTTTCATTTCGCATGTATTCACAATATTGGTTTTCATTCATTACATATCGTGTAATGGAGATATTGTGTATCCGTAGCTCAAAAGCCTACGGATATTATTATTAATTCTTCTCAATCAAGCTCTTTCTTCTTTGAATCGAATACTTAGTCCCTCATATATCAAACTGTATTCATGGGTTGGCATTCTAAATAGCTGGTAATTCAGACTAAACATAATTATATTAGGTTTGTTTTTGAAAAATGTACAAGAACACATACTAATACATTCATTTATAAATAAATGAATGTATTTTCCTAAAACCCTAATTTTGAATGTCCCAAAAACGAAAAAAATAAAACAAAAACATTTTAGAGAAAATTTGGATTATCGGTTTTGCATTGCATTAAAATTTTAGAGAGCTTATTTAGCATAATTTTTATCACTATCAAATGTTTAGACTTAAGTCTAATTTTAATCTGTAAAAAAAACTAAATCACGAAGGGCAAGATTATTTTATTTATTTTGGGGGTTTTATTTTATATTATTTTTGGGGTTCTGAGGGATTATTATTTATTGAGAAAGTGTATCTGTTAAATACAGTTTTAAATTTTCAGGCAACGATCAGAGCAGGATATATATTTAAATGGTTTTTTGAAGGTTAATTAATAATTTATTTATTTTTCAGGAATTAGAAGAATTGTCAGAGGCTGAGAAGCAGTTTGACGAGCAATTTAAAAGCTGGGAATCTCAGTTTGATACATGGCGCCAACAGAACGCTAATCATCCTGACATTGTAAGCTAATTATCAATTTATTTCTTTTTCTTTACGACCTGCTATTTTCATGATGGGATTATCGGCAAGTGTGTTATTTACAGGAGCAGTATAAAGCGTACGAGGCGAAGTGGGCTTCATGGCGTGAACAGTTGCTGGCGAGAAGGGAACAGATGAAAAAGAAAAGAGAGAAGTTGACTGAGGCAGCCGCATCTTCTGGGAAAGCAGAGCCTCTGTCCCAGCCACCTGATCCTCTTCCAGTGATGGGTCCCTCTGCTGCCGCACCCATACCGATGTACCCAGGATATGTTGCACCAAGTACTACTGCAGCTACACCGGTTGCACCACAGTATCCATCACCGTACCAACAGCCTCAGAGCCAGTTTATGACTCATTATATAGCACCGTCAACACCGATCCCTCAGCCTACCAAGACACCTACCACCACCTCCTCGGTATGGAACAAGTGTTAAGAGAACCCAATATATTAATTAACTTATAAAACGTAGATGTATTAATTACCTAATTAATCTTAAATCTATTTATGTAAACGTCAATTTGAGTGTGTGATTTCTTTATATAGTCTTCATTTTTTTAGGCATATGGACCAAACTCAGCATTTATATTTGCTGTTGCCTTGGTTCATACAGTTTTATCCCCTTATACTTACTCATTTTCATCGTATTTTTGTAAAATAATTATGTCTACCATATAGTAAACTATTTGGTCTAAAACCTTGACATTTATAAATGAGTTATTTCTTATAAACATATTCTTTAATAGGATTTTTTGAATTAAACCCTAAATAAGAAATATCAAGGGGGTTAAATATAAAAAGAGGGTGGTTAAGCCCTGACTGAACATTTTTAACTTGAATTTGAAATCTTTGGGGAAAGACAAAAATACAGTAAAATGGACATTTTTTGAAAAATATATTTATCTACGATTGATACGTAATATAAACATTCGTAGAAAGTGATTCTTTACACACCTGTATTAATTGCGCATGAGTGTCTCATAGTTTTGAAGAATTCCTCTTTTTTTCCACTCTAGTGACGAAAAGAAGAAGAATTCTTCAACTTTACACACGATTAGCGAGCTTGTTTACATTTAACATAACTAATTTGATGTTTATTTAATAAAAGTAACTATTTGTATCGAGTTTTTTGGGAAAATCAATGAGTGATTTAAGTGATTATGACGAATATGAGGAGAATAATACGCCTTCCGAAATAATTAATTCGGCACAAAATACATCTAACGAATTGATGTCATATTTATCAAAGAGAAATAATTACAGCTTACATACAGGAAGTTTATTATTTTTTCTGCATTTATTATTAAAATCTAACAATCGTAGATAAAGTACGGTACGCAACTCGTGCGAAAACGGCATTTTGCATTGCTCGTGTGGTTTTTACTACCCTTGCTATTGCTCGGGTGTAAACTCCACACTCGCATGCAAAATGCTACTTTCCACACTCGACTACTATATACATTAGTAGTACTATTATATATTAGCCAAAACATCTGAAACTATATGAAATGAGACAAAAACATACCTACCATGGTGGTTGTTTACCCACCTGCTTTGCCATGTTGGTTGGTTTACAGCTAGTTATGTAATGATTATCGTCTGACAACCACATAATCTATTTAATAAAATTATTTTTGATATCCGAACTGTCTGTTGTTTCAGGCTCCCTCTTCTTCAGGGGCTTCAGAACCGTCCCCTAGTCAGCATAGTGAGTTTTTGAAAAGTTCTTCAAGTAACGGCATTCCTGGACTTGATTTATTGAGTGGTGGGACTTCCCAAGCCGAGGTGAAAAGTATGCCTGCAGTTTCATTTGCTAGTACAGGTCAATTACCTATTCAAACTCCAGCTGACAGCAAGCCTTTTGACTTCCCACCTCCTCGTCAGGGTCCTGGAGGACAGGGTAGTCAGCCTCAACAAGGATTTCCCAACCACCATACCCAAGGAAATGTTCCTGGGCAATCGCCCGGGGGTATGTCTTCTGGTGGCTACCCTGGTTTAATGACTCCTGGATTTCCACCAGGTGGATTCCCTAATCAGTCACAAGGAGGTGCTGGCTTTCAAGGACCGTCCCAAACTGGAGGATATCCGGGTGGATTTCCTCCTCAGAACTCCGGTGGATATCAAAACCAAGCCGCACCTTCCGGTGGATTCCCACAAGGTGGTCAAACCCCTGGCTTCCAAGGAGCGCCGACTAGCGGATTCCAGCCGGGAGCTCCTCCCGCTTCAGGTTTTCAGGTACAAGCTCCGACGTCCGGCTTTCAGCAGCCTTCCGGGGGAGTATATCCTTTCCTCGGACAGCCTCCTCCCGGAGGGTTTCCTATGGGTTACACACCGTCTACCCCTTATAATCAAGGAGGCTTTCAGCAAACTAATGCACCTCCCCAGCAGGGCGGCTTTCCGAATCAACCGGGACAGCCTTCGGGTTTCCCCGATCCTCCGAAAGGGAATTTCCCTTTTCAACAATCTCCCGGAGGAGGGGCACAGGGTCCTCATCAGCAATATCCTTCTGGGATGGGACTAGATTCCAAGAAGTTACCCGGGCTCATGGACAATGTGATGCCGCCTAACTACAGTGAGCGGCCAGGTAACCGTGCCGAAGTCGGAGGAGAAACCAAAAGACCTGGCGGCCCCTCTGATGTCCCATATCAAAACAAATTTCCAGAAAGATTCGGCGAAGGAAACAGGGACAGATTTGGAGATAAACCTCCACCCAGGTTTGCCGAACAAGGTTATAATGAAAAAGACGTGGGTTACAGCATGCCCAAACCCAAGGGATACTTCAGCATGCAGGAAATGTCCGAAGAAGAGGAATATGAAAAATTTCATGAATACCAGCAAGCCATCGAGGATGAAGACGATGAAGATAAGGATGGGGGTAGGAGATCGAGGTTTAATGACCCTAAGTCCAAGGGATTCGATGACTCTAGAAACCCAAGGTTCGAGCGCCCGACCAGGTTTGACGAAGGGAAATCAAGATTCGACGAATCCAGGAATAGAGATAATAGATACGATGATAGTAAGTCTTCGAGATTTGATGATGGAAAAACATCTAGGTTTGATGGTGTACGACCTTCTAGATTTGACGGAGCAAGACCGACTAGATTTGAGGATCCTGGGCCCAACAGATTTCCACCTGATGATCGAAGTCGAGAAAATGATAACTTCAAAAGGCGATATGAGGTAAACATAATCATTGTTCCTCTATTTATTTTTTTTTTTATTATTTACTCTAATGTATCAAATTTTTGTAATATGTGCAATTTGTTTTCTCTTTTGCAGAATGATCCGCAAGTTCCTCCTCCTTCCATGGGTATAGATAATTTTTTTTTTTTTTTTTTTTTTTTTAATTATTTAGTCTAATAAAGTTATTTTTAATGTAAATATTACCACATAATAATAATTTTTTTATATTATTCATAATTTATTAACACTGCTACTTAATGAACCAAATCATTGAAATGTATTTAATCTTTGGTATTGGATTAGCCCAAGCTATTTTGGTCACATTAAGCTCTTGATTACATTACATTTAGTGACATCTAGTTTAGCTCTTTAAGACATATTTATTAATTGTTACTGTTATTATTGTGTTTAGGTGGTGCGGGGAATATTGCACAGACATCTCCTAATAAAGCTGGAAGGTTTGTTTTTCATTACCTCATTTAATCCTAATATAGTATTTATTTTGTTTCAATTTATAATAAAATAATAATGTGTACAAATTTTAAAGAGGGTGTAATTTTTCCCCCAGAGTATCAAGATGGGGTGCACCAGAACCAGAACCAGAACGCGAGCCTCCTAGGTATAAAAATTAGTATTAATTATTTCATGTTACAAAGTAAATAAAATCATTTTTTCCAAGGTTTCAAAATAGTTTACCTAATAAGGTTAAAAGATACTTAGTCAAAGACATATTATTTAACGTGCCGATTCTTTAAACAAGATATATATGTTAGAACTTTGCCCTGCCCGGTCCCGAAATGTCTAGTTTTCTTTTTTTACGTTTTTGGTAGTATTCATACTATGGAAAGATTAAATTTTAATTTAAATCAAATTATAATTATTATTAACTACGGGACACAGACAGAGAAAAAGGGACTCCAGCGCCGGGATTTGAACCACAAACCTCTATATTTCCAGTATAGCGCTCTACCAACTAAGCTACACTGAAGAATAATTTCCTCTGTCAATGATACCTTGTCCCGAATTTAAGCTTTCAATTTTTCCACAAGTCTGAGAAGTCAACATTAATGACATAGAACTAGGCTGAGAAATAATGCTTACAATTTTAAAGTACTCGATTTGTACCTGTACCTAGTACAATCAATTAGAAATTCATTTTTTACTTTTTTGGTAGTATTCATATTATGTAAAGATTAAATTTTAATTTAAATGAAATTATAATTATTATTGACTACAGGAAACAGACAGAGAAAAATAGACTCTAGCGCCGGGATTTGAACCACGGGTCTCTATATTTCCATTATAGCGCTCTACCAACTAAGTTACACTGAAGAATAATTTCCTCTGTTGTTAAACTACGGTTCCTGTAGTTAATAATGATTATAATTTGATGTAAATTAAAATCTAGTTTTCTTTCATCTTAGTTTCCCAGCATATTTTTGGTTTAATTACTCAAGGTGTAATCTACTTATTAAGGCGGGATTACACGCTACGACAAATCGTGACGATGTGAATGTAACAATTTATTGTTATAAATAAATCAAGAGAGTGATCACTCAAAGAAGAAGAAGAAAAAAAAAAAAAAAAAAAAATACATCTCAAATCAATGCTTCCTATGAAGTGACTATTTTTGGGAGAGGTTTTGGAACTTCGCTCTTCTTTCACGGTTAGGTTTATTTGTAGGTACCATTCCTTTTTGCTGGCTTTAGCATCGAAGACTTCATCTTTGATATTTACAAAGCCCAGAATGACTAAAAGATAATTTCTGCTGATACTAAAAATATTTTTAAACAAATCAAATTGTGCAAGTCTACTGGGGCATAGAAAATATAAATTTAGCAATTTCATCTTATTAACTGGGAATCCAAAATGACAGATAATTCATGTCAGTAAAAAAAAGTAAGATTAAATTTTGTGTGGGGTATTAAAGAAAAGAGATTAAAAGGGTACTTCTTTAGATTGTTACTCCCCTGTTCTTTTTTAGAATATAAATGACTTGAACTAAATAACTAATAAAACAAAGATGTTAGTCTAGTACGCTTTAGGACAAAGGAATATCACACTTTAATTTTTATAAGGGGAGTAGAATAACATTCTAGTAGAGTAACTAATAAGTAATAGAGTAATAATAACTAAGTAACTAATAACTAATAGAGTATAATAACTAAAGAAGAACATTCCGTTTACCTTCTTTAGATTGTTACTCCCCTCTGTTTTCTTTATAAGGGGAGTAACTATCTAAAGAAGTGCCATTAAGAGTACATTACATTGAACCGAGGGATAACCAAAGAATTTTGAGTTTTGACATGGCACTCCTTGTAGATCAGAGGCAATTTTCATTCGAGTTTACAGTTTATAAGTTCACTTTTCATGGAGGCCCTAGGACATATTATAATTTGTTTAAGTTCTCACGTTCATTATGCATTTTTGTTTTTTTTATCGGCTGTTCCTCTGCCGATTATTTTATGTTCACTATACCAACGAAAATCCTTTTTATGGGAGACTTCAGGCACAGCAATTTTATTGAAATAAATGTCTATCTGCCTGTGCTGAGGGAATTTTAATGTTTAAGCTATTGAATTATTTTATTTCATAAACTCATTTGTATAATATTTTTGTTACAGTGTTGCTCGAAGCGGTGATAAGAGGCCACTGGGCGGAGGGTTGGGACCCCCTTATGGTGCCACACCTGATGGCTTAGATTTTTACTTTGCTACCATTATCGATTATAACCACAGTCCTGCCAACCTTGGTAACTTCTTAAATTACTTATACTTTTATTTATTATTATTTTCTTCTTTATTTATTTTAATTTTATTTATTTTTCTTTATTTATTTTAATTTTATTTAATGTTATCATGTGTCTGCAGGAGTTCCAGATTATTTTGAGCCATTGTCAGTTATTGACTACACTCATGGTTTAAATGGCATTAAAGTGGAAGAATCAAAGAAAGGTAATTATTACTTTTTAAAAGATGAAAATTTAATTCTTTATCTTCTGATTTTACGGTAGTTTAAACATTACATTTTGTTATCTTTATCTATTAACAAGTAAATTTTGTATGGTCACCTGAGTTAAAATAGAGTTGTTTTCTTTAATATTTAAGAAAATCTAGTTTAGATGAGTTATTGGCAAAGTAAATATGTGAGATTAATTAATAATTATTTAGATTACAAGTTTATACAATATTTATTTTCTTATTTCGTTGAAATGCTGAAACTTTAAGCTGATATTTTTAAAGTACCGAGTACCAGTATTATTAAAATTATTAAATATGACAATACTGAATACTGAAAAATTCGTACTTGCCTAAAAACCATTAAATCCAATTTCTACTTTTTGTGAAGTCATAAAGTTATATTTTATTTCAGATCAATGGGATAATAAGGGAAGAGGAAATAGAGGTGCTAGTCCTCGTAGCTGGGACAGAGATGATCGAGGTATAATGTTTATTTAGTTTTCTTCCTTGTGCACAGTGAAATAGTAGAGTAATACTTACAAGCTATAAACTATAGAAGCTGTAGTTACACTTTGAAATAAAAATGTGTTTGATTTTTTTAAAAATCAAGATTATTTAGATGGAAATGTGGCTTGAGGCTCTCTGTAAACAACTTCTGCCAGTGATAATGTAATACTCCTTGAGTGGGAAACCACTGCCAAACTTGTGTTTTACTCCCCATATAATAAGCTTTTTAAAGCATTACAACTTTTTTAAGCTTCATATAATTAGCTTTTTATAGCATTACAACTTTTTTACATGAATCTCAAAAATCTTTGAATGAGGGAAAGTCCGCTTATTGTTTCCGTCTCAATTATCTTACTCTTAAAGTTTTATGTTTTCTGGTAAAAATAGTATAGAGCTGGTCCAATGAGTCTCTAGGTACAAGTGTCTTTGGCAAGCTTTTCTTCAGTATTTTTGATGACCTAATTTTGTTTTATTTTGTAGGCAATTTTGAAAATAGAAGTCCGTGGGCAGATGACAGAAGTGGAGGGCCTCGAGGACCAGGACCACTTATGGGACCTGGTGGACCGGGACCCGGTGGACCACATATGGGACATGGTGGACCTCATATGGGACCTGGTGGACCACATATGGGACCTGGTGGACCTCATATGGGACCTGGTGGACCACACATGGGACCCGGTGGGCCTGAAGGAATACGAGGAGGATCTGAGGGTCAACGTGGGCCACCTGATTTACATCGAGATGGACCTCGTGACGGACAACGTGGACCGCCTGATGCTTATCGTGATGGGCAACGTGGAACACCTGATGTTTATCGTGATGGACAGCGTGGAGCACCTGATATTTATCGCGATGGACCACGTGGACCACCTGATGTACTTCGTGATGGACAACGTGGACCACCTGATTCACATCGAGATGGACCTCGTGATGGACAACGTGGACCACCTGATTCACATCGAGAGGACCTCGTGAAGGCCAACGTGGACCACCTGATGTACACCGAGATGGACCTCGTGATGGACAACGTGGACCACCTGATTCACATCGAGATGGACCTCGTGATGGACAACGTGGACCACCTGATTCACATCGAGACGGACCTCGTGAAGGCCAACGTGGACCACCTGATGTACACCGAGATGGACCTCGTGATGGCCAACGTGGACCACCTGATGTACATCGAGATGGACAGCGAGGTGGAGATGGATATCGAGGTGGAGATGTACAACGAGGTGGAGATGGACAACGTGGTGGGCGTCCCCCAAGATGGGGTGATCTTGATGATAGAGATAGAAGAAGGCGGGATGATTCATCTTCTGATAATAGATCCAGATCTCCTGATAGAGGTCGTCAATCAGATAGGTATGCTTATTATTTTGACTGCTTGTATTCTTATTAGAAGTAAAAGTTAACAGTATTTCTTTAGATTGTTACTTCCCAATGCTGTTTTAAGGGCCTTTCCCACCAAAGATGCACTCTGCGTTCTGGTCGCAAGTGGCATGTGCGTCTTGTATCGTTATGAAACGAGCGTTCACACCGAAGTGGCACGTGCTACTTGCATCTTCTTATCTCTTTTGTTTGAACTCCTCAGTTTTTTCAGTGCATTTGGGTTTAAATGAAGAATTATCAATCATCTGACTCTTCAGACGATGTGTGAATTAAATACAAATTTTCGATGGTGGAGTGCGTATGTAGACCCGCCAAATAAGGACCCACGCTAATAAAACACCAGCCGGCTGGTTCTCGAGTCACACATGCCACTTGCATCTAGGATGCACGTCGCACTTGCATCTTCGGTGTGAAAGCTCTCGTTCAGTTATACAGTCCGGTGTTCAAGATGCATGCATCTTGCCACCAGGACACATGCATCCTGCGACTTGCTACTTCGGTGTGAAAGGCCCCTTTGAATAAAAATTAATAATTTGACTAAATAACTCTTAAGAAAAAGGGATGTTTCGTCCAATGTACTACAGGAAAAAGGAATATCCCACTTTGTTTTTAGACTAAGATCTAAAAAACGATTTATGTTTGTGCATCAACTGAGCATGGCTTCACCAAAAATAAATGTTGTGGTTGGATTGATTCCCTGTGTCCAGTTTATTTATGTAATATTGAAATGTTTCTCAAAACAATTTTTAGGGTACAGCAAAGGCAGGAGACAAAAAGAAAACGTCAAAAGGGTACGGGAAGAATGCGTAGTTATTGCTCACCTGAGTAGCTTAGAAGAGAGTGTTGTCCAATCCTAATCCCAAAATTGAAAGATTGCCTGAAGTGGTGCTGATTTTTCTGGATATGAAAAAAATGAAAATTAGGATTCCTGATAATGTATGTTTTTAAATTTGGTGTTTCATTGTTTAGAATGTCTGGAAGAGATGATAGGAGGGACCGTAAAGAACCAGACCGAGACAGGATGGGTAGAGATAGGTACGTTATTCAAATTATATTACTTAAGTTTTAACTGTGTAACACTTGTTGCTCAAAAATTTGGAGCAATGGTAATTTAACTACAGCATGGGGAGCTGTTTAAAGGGGATGTTAAAATTTAAAAAGCATTTACTGACTTGGCGAATCTGCATCACAAAGAGATATATTATTTACTTTGGTGTAGTAGTAGTGTACACATTTTATTTCTCTTAAAAAAAAAAAAAAATCATGAAATTGTACGTTCCTCTTATTATATCCTCCACTTTGCTCTCTTTTATGAAAAAAAAACAAACTAAGTCTAGTCTAATAATTACAACGTTTCCATGATGTTTAAATACTGGTTGAATAGAGTTTTTGGGTCCAAAGTGTCCATGGAAACCTTGATTCAATACGAATTAAATACGATTCACTACAGTCTGTGCTGAACGAGAGTTGGTGCGTTGACAACACGGGAAAAACTAGCAAATGGGGTAGGGAGCCAATGGGAGCTCAAGATTTGCCCTCTAGATAACCATATAAGAAGGTAAATGTTGTGGCTTTATTTTTCCCTCAGAGGTTGGCCAATCTGTGTGTCACTCTATTTCCCGTGCTGTCAACGCACTAACTCTCGTTTAGCACAGACTGTAAATGCTGGGATAGTATCTGGATCGAGTTGCATGGAAACACCTGAACCCAATCTTGACATGTGCAGATTGTTTGTGAGAGTGCACCTAGCGTATTTCTGTAGAAACTGTAGTCAAATCTGTGAAAATACGTCATAAAAACATGGGTATAAAAGGTGAAGGTTACAAGGTAATTTATATCCTTTACCAAAAGTAACCAAGAAAAAGTTTGTTGTTTTTTATTTCGTATTGAATAGGGATTCAATACTACTCTTGGAAACACCTAGCTTGTTAAATCCAAAATCAGGAATCAAATCGTATTTAAACATGTGGAAACGTAGTAAATGGCTATTTTGGAGCAATTTTATTCCTGCAACTCAGAGCCATGATTTTTATTCATTTAATTTGGAAATATATGACTGAAATCAAATTCTTACTAAAAGTAATTTCACCCCCTAATATTTGGTTAATATGGGTTAGAAGCAACATAATTTTAATTTTACCCTTTTCTTCTTTCAGGAGTCCAATAAAAGAGATAATGCAACCAGTACCAGGGCCACCTCAAATATCAGAGAAGCAAATTATACCTATAGATGATATTCTTTGTGCACCTGGGCGCTTGAACAGGCCACCTAAGCTAGCTATATTCATGAGGGGCCCACCAGGTTCAGGCAAATCTTACCTGGCTAAACTAATCAAGGTAATATTCCGTTGTATTTACAGAAGTTTTGATTATGTTAGCAGTTAAGTCATCTTATCTTTTAAATAATTTGTTAGAAATTCACTGATTTCTATAGAATTAATAATGTCGACAGGTGCTATAGTTGACCCAGTAGGCACCGCTTGTCTTAATAATAATGTGTGTTAATTGTATAATAATGTTATTATTATATTTATTTTTAAGGATAAGGAAGTTAAGAACGGTGGCACTGCACCTAGAATACTCTCTCTCGATGACTACTTCATGACTGATGTAGAAAAAGAAGTAGTGGACCCCGACACTGGTAGAACTGTTAAGAAGAAGGTGAATTAACTTATCATTATTTGAATGTTATTAAAGTAATTTAAGTGTATGGTGTGCACTTTTGTTACTACTGCGAGGAAGCTATGTGCCATACTAATTGGCAGTCTATTTTCTCCTCTATACAACATTATAATTGTAATTATCTGGCTAAATAAATAATTGATGAGCCAATGATAATATCTTACCAATTGTAACGACTTTTAGGTTTCTGTACAAAGTACAAAAAGAAACCTTATATAATGACTCTGTCTGTCCGTTGGCTTGTTTCAATTCATAAACTACTATAGCTAGAAACATGAAATTTGGCACACAGGTACATCTCGGCATTTTAGACAACTCGACAAATTTTGGAGTTTTTTCACCCGCCAATATAGCGGGTGACTAAAAAAAAAGTTTTTAGTTACCATGGCATGTTATAAATCAATTTAAAGGTCTTGAAGTGTAGAAAAAGAATATGCAACTATTACACTTAATATTTAAACTTAATCGTACAGAAACCAGCGATTATCGCCTCACGTACTTATGTGAAGCACGCCTTACTTCTTTAATAGTTAGTGCTCTTTATCTTTTATGAAGTGCATTGCTTTCAAAATGGCCATTAACTCAACAGAAAATGTTATAGGCACTAAACTGGCCAAACGAAACAATTTCATTCTCTTTCTGCCATTCCACATTTGATTAAATGCCCATGATTTGCTGCTATGCGTTGTTGGAACTGTACTGCTATTTTTGTTTCCTTTGAAACCTCTTGCTTACTTAGGATTTTTCTGTGGAATCTTCTGCTTGCTCCAGTTCTTTAATCAATATCTCCTTTGGTTTTTCCATGTTGTCTAATTGTTGCACCTTTAGGTCTTTGAATGTGGTTTCTTGCTTTACCCTCTCATTTCCTATAAAGTCAGTATCTGTTCAACTCTACAATATCTAATATTTAAAAGAACCCCATTTTCACCTCTTTATTTCGTCGTTGTTAGTTCTAATATGGCCGATACAGGACTGTATTAAGTATTAGATGTATAACAAACTTATGTTTGCTCTTTGAGGTTTATTAACTGTAAGAATAAGTTTAAACTTCTCAATATTATGCTAAATAATAATTTATAGAGAGTATAAAATAATAATTTAATATAATTTCAATTCCTTTAAGATGAACTCCACAGATGCTCTCGTATCTAATATAATACTTATATTGTCAGAATCATCAAACTGAAGATGACTTAAGATGGTTGTATTAGCTGTACTATTAAATGTCAAATGGAGCATTAAAAATCATATTTATTCGAGTATAGATCATAAGCAGAATTATTGATTTCGATTGTATTTTCAGATAATGGAGTATGAATACGAGGTTGCCATGGAACAGAAGTACAGGGATTCACTCAACAAGTGTTTCCGGAAGACCGTCACAGACGGTTACTTCCCTTTCATCATTATCGATGCAAACAACGACAAGCTCTCATATTTCGACTCGATGGTTAACTTCTGCAAAGTTAGAGGATTTGCAGTGAGTATTCTCTTTTATTTATTTTATTTTTTTAAGCAGAAAAAATGGGTTTTAATGTTGTGCTATTGATTATATTGTTAAATTATTCTATATTGTAACAAAATAATTTTACTACAGTCTGTTCCAACAGACAGAATAACTCGCAAAGGTGGTGGGGAGCCAATGAGAGCGCGAGATTTTCCCGGACGAAAGGTCGGGCCAACTAGCCAAAGATAAATGTTTCCCCCCCAGATAGGTTGGCCAATCTGTGTGTCACTCGATTTCCCATGCTGTCAATGCACTAACTCTCGTCTGGGACAGACTGTAGTCTGTAGTGCATTTTGTTTTAACTATGATTTATTAATATTTTTATTTTCTTGATGTGTGTTTATCACTTTTTTTTCTCTCTCTCTAGTTCTACATGGTTGAAATGGAGCAAGATGCATCTCAATGTGTAAAGAGGAATATTCACAAGAGGTCAGAGAAGGATATCCTAGCTATTATAAAAGGATACGAAGAATCTTCAAATGGGTCTAAAATTCTAGACGTACGATCCCTTCTCCAGGAGGCGTCCATTCCCGAGGTAAGTCCCATTAAACTCGTTAGTTTTCTTTTTATTTAAATATTAGGGCAAATCTAAACATCGTTTGTTATCTTTTGAATTAAAAACATAAAATACAGAAATACCCCGACTTACGTTACACCCGACACTGTTGTTCAAAGTGTAAGGAGGTCAATTCTGTAATTTTTAAACCTCCCTTTTCATATTAGACATCAAAATTTGATATGAAAATGTCAACGTAAATCTGTTTCTTCGTTTGTTGTGAAATAACAAATAAAAAATAAATAAATAAATAAAAAATGAGGTACTTCTTTAGATTGTTACTCACCTTTTTTAAAATATAAATGGATGTAATTATTTATTAGTTACTTTGTCTAAATATTATACTATTAAGACAAAGGGATGTTTAGTCCAATGTACTTTGGGACAAAGGAATATCACACTTTTGTTTTTATATGGGGAGTAAAAGACATTCTGTCACCATCTTTAGATTTTTACTCCCTTCTGTTTTTATTATTATTATTATTATTATTATTATTATTATTAGGGGAGTAACAGTCTAAAGAAGAGCCAAAATTGATATTTTGTGAGTGATATATTCCTACTTAAAACTAATTTTGATATATCCCTCAAGTTTTGAGTTTATTCATTGTTATGTTTTTATCAAATTGGAGTCAAAACCAAAACAGATTGACTCCATTATTTAATAACAAGGACCCAGTTAAGAATTTATCTAAGAACATTCCTGAAACATCTTAAGTATATATTTAGGTATGTACTTAGGTAATTCTCGACTTACAGTATACTTCGCACCAACTATGTAACTCCGGATTATTAATGTATATTAGATTAATTAAAACTATATTTCCCGAAAAGAGATTATATAAGTAAAACATGAAATTACCTCCCTTCAGCTCACCCCTTTATTTCTTTCTTTGTTTACCCAGTTTTTGGTTATCTTATCTTTTTAATCTCTCAGTGACTGAAAACTTGATCAATGTAATAGAAAGATAATAATGTACTATGGGACAAAACCTGATTTTGTCCTACCTATTTTCTTTGAAGCTCTCTTTTTTACTTTCTCATATAAAGAGAAAGTATTGTGATGGCACGAAAAATCGATTTTGAGATTTTGATGGATTTACACACTTTGAGATACCCTGAGTCCAAAAAAGTGGTTTTTAAAAAATGTCTGTCTGTGCAGACGCCTGGAGCCTAAACTACTGGGCTGATTTTGACGAAATTTGGCATACACGTTCAGAAAAATCATACCCCGAGGCGAAATCGAGAAATGAATTTTAACTCCAAATTTGAGGGCGCTACCCCCCAAAAACTCTGAAAAAGCATGAAAAAAAATTATTTCTCGAAAATGGTTCTGACAATTTTGATTAAAAAATTCTAAAATGTAGTCAATTTAAATACGAATCTAATGATATAAGCTGTTTTCCCGGGAAAAATCTAGTTCCTGAGAAAATAGCTTAAAACGCGGATTGAGAGAGCCAGGGTTCGATTCCCTGCCCGGGAGAAGTTATTTTTATGATATTTTTGATGAAATTTCCAATAGTAATTAAATGTACATATATGAGAAAGTTTGTCTGAGTTTTCTCGGACCGATTTTTAGTCTCTAATTACAAGTCCTCTTTTAGTTGGTATCTGTTAGGTAATACCTCCTCCTTGCACCCTCAGATACCTCTTAATTATTTTTGTTTTTATTTCCATTGTTTCACCAGCTGCCTTTTAATAGAAGAGCATAAGGCTCATAGAGGACGAATCCTGTATCGGCACTAAATTCCATATTGTATTTTACTTAAATCTACAATGATGTCCTGCTGGTATTACTAATGATATAACAGCTTAAAAGCGGAGATACAAATGCCGTCAAATTGGGACGTAGCTTGCATGTCAAAAGAGGGTATTTGCCAGTAACTGGTATGCCAAGGATTTTTATTAAGTTTTTATCTGCCTGCTTGTCAGCTACTGGAATGTCATTTTACATATCCTCGTGCAAGTAGCTGGCTTTTTTGTTCAAGCTACAGGCATATGTATCTCCGCCTTAATTCTACTATGACTAACCAGTTTAATTTAAATAAAGAATAAAATAGGTTATCGACAACACTTAATTTTTACTTCAGGTTGATATGGAAGATTCTATGGACACTGCACAGTCAGACGAAACACAAGACAAGCCTGAGAGTCAGGAAGAAACAAAACCTGATGAACCACCTGCTTCAGAGCAGAACCAACAAGTACCTCCCTCTGATGACAACTCCACAGAACCAGATAAAGATGATAATAAGGCAGCTGAGCGTACGGTATGGCTACAAAACTAATCATTTTCTAATTCAGTGTGCTAGAGACATGTTGTTTGGATTTATCTTCCCAAGTCTTAAAGCTTTTTTTCTAAAATATGTTTGCACACAAGTTGAAGCCTCCTATAGTGGGCTGTAGTAAGTTAATTAACTACCGTATTGCTTCGAATATAAGACGCTTTTTTTTCCCTGATTTTTCGAGAAGAAAAATCGGCATAAGAGCAAGAAAATTCTTCGGAAAGAAGAGCATCTTATATTAGAGGAGCATTTATATATGATGCATTATTTTTTTTCCCCCAGATTTTTGGTTTATAAAATCGGGATGCGTCTTATATTCGAGGGCGTCTTATATTCGAAGTAATACGGTATTAACTTTTTTAACATGAGAGCTATAAAACTTTGGTTTGTATTCCAAAAGATATGTTTCATACACACTGAATCTTTTTCCCTTTTTTCAGGATTGTTTTAATATATTTAACAAAAAAAAATCAGTTTCTTTTATATGCATTTTCACCTATATTTATTTTATGTATTTGTATCATGTATTCTACCCTTATATGTATTTGGTTATATACCTGGTATTTTTCACCCATTTTTCTTTATTAATTTATACTTTCTTCCCAATAAATTCTCCTTTATAATCTTCTTTCTCTACAACCCCTTATCACATAGTTTTTCATTCCATTTTTAAAAAAATAAATAAATTATTTAACTGATTTCTTTGACGGGCAATAATATTATTCTATATGTATATTAAAATTAAATATTAGGTAATTTTTGTTGTACTTTTGATTTACTAACCAGAAATAAATTAAGTATGTAGAATGTGTTCTAATGTCATTATCTTTGCATGTATTTTTTATCCATTATTTACTATTTAATTTTCTATCTATATTAAAAAAATTTATAAACACACAAATGTGTAAAATCCGCTTTTCAGCAAGGAAAGCAAGTAAGGGGCTGAGCCCTTTGGTAATTTAATAAAATAAATTAAACAAATATTTAATTTAATTATTGGTTCAAATTTATTTTCATTTAGTTTGCTACAATAATTTATAATCATGGTTATACTAAACTAAACGAATGACAAGAATACTTTAGTATTTTATTTTAATTTGATTCAATTTATTTACCTCAACTTTGTTTTATCACTTATAAATTTATATAACTGATAAAAACTAATTCAATTAATATGCATAAAGATCTTTTTTATGTATATATTTAGCTATATTTCTGCATGCATATTATTGTGTTCATTGTGTGTGTAATATTAATATTATTAAAGATTAACTTAATTACAATATTTAAAAATTTAAATGGTCAGTAGAGGAAGGAAACCACGTAATGAAATAAAAGTTGAACATCGCTTATCTCTTAAATATCTTAGACTAATCAGCTGATTTTCTAGTTTTTTTATTTTATCTATAATTTTTAAGGAACAACCACTTTTTTGGAAGTTAAACTGAGATATATTGGTGTTAACCTCTTAAATTCTGTGATATTGATATTTTAAAGAAGATTTTTATTTATAATTTGGTTGATTTCTGGATACTCTGAAGAATCATTTCCAATAATAATTGTTTTATTTTTTCTCTATCTTTTTTACCTACTATTGCTTTCAAAGAGGTTTACTAATTTTATGGAAAGTGGTTGCAAAAATCTTGTCAATTTTTATGTTTAAATACAATTCAACATCAAACCACTTTTTTCAAAATAGAGCTTGAGGTACAGACTAACTTGACTTGTAGGAAATATCTTGCTCAGGATCGGATCTAAGGGGGGGGGGGGGCACCAGGGGGCAAGTGCTCCTGGCGGCAAATTTGGAGGTATAATAGCTTGGGCGGCAAATTCAAGCTTCTCCTCCTTTAAAAAAGTCCTAGATCCGGCCTCGATCTTGCTTAGTATTCAGATATGAGAAACAAGTCTAACTCCATACTTACCTTAACCAAAACCAAGACCCAATTAAAATTGTAAAAAAAAAAATGCATTTCGCTTTTTTAGAAAAAATCAGATAGCTGGGGTTCCTTCTCTCTGTAAACCATTGAATTTTTTTTATTGTATTAAAAAGTGAATAATTGAATATGTAGCATTGTCTTTAATAATCTAATTTGGTGTATATGTGATTGAATTAATTAATGTTAAGTACAAAAAAAAAAAAATCTTTAAAAAAAATTTATAATCAAAATCTAAATTCAGTTTGTTAGTTTGGTAGCTTGTGTTTATTATCTCGAAAATAATTCTATCATTATTTATTTAATATTTGTTTAGTTCTTCTCTTTCTGTTTATTTATTAATTTATTTCTTTTATTGTTGTTGAAGTTATTTTTATTTTTATTGTCCGTTTATCTTATCAGTTCAATTATATTGTGCTGTGTTTTTCTTTCATGTCCTTGTTCAGTTTACCTGTGAAAAATAATTCTGATGAGCTAATTATACAGGTGGTCCCTTAAACATATTTTTAAAAGCATACGCAGTTTAGGGAAACAAATTTTTTTCTTATAAGACTCCACTTCTTAGATATAAGCTGAATTGAGAGCACTTAATCTGGTTGAATCCATTTGCCTTACTTCATTTTTTTTTACTTTCTCATATAAAAAGAAAGTATTGTGATGGCATGAAAATTCAATTTGAATGGATTTACATGTTTTTATGTCCCCTGAGTCCAAAAAAAGTGGGCTATAAAAAATATCTGTATGTTGTCTCTGCAGACTACTAGAGCCTAAACTACTGAGCCGATTTTAACAAAATTTGGCATACATGTTTAAAAAAATCCATACCCCGTGTTGAAATCGAGGAATTAATTTTACCTTCAAATTTGGGGGCACTACACTCCAAATACTCCGAAAACCCCTTAAAAAATACATTTATATTTTAAAATGTTGTCATTTTAAATACGAATCTAATATAAGCTGTTTTCCCTGGGGGAAAATATACTTCCTCAGAAAATAGCTTTAAACGTGGGCAGATAGAGCCCAGGTTCGGTTTGGGCGTGAGCCCAGGAGAAGTTATTTTCATGATACATTTTGATGAAATGTTCGATAATAATTAAATTTTTCTACAAAAACACGAAAACTAATAAATGGAAAGCACTGGGCTAAGTAATTATGAACTTAAATATATAAGAAAGTTTGTCTGAGTTGTCTCAGACCGATTTTTTAAAAATCTAAACCTGTTATCAATTTGAGAATTTGTTCAATTGTTGGGGTCAATCAATCATTCTTTAAAATCAATTCCGTTTGTTTCAACATAAGGGAGATAAACTGCAATATTATAATAAACACATTATACTTTTTAACTCTGATAGCGTGGGAAAATAGGAAAAAAATGGGAGGAGAGCCAATGAGAGCTTGAGATTTTGGCGGGTAATAGGTCGGGACAACTAGGCTAACAAAAATACTGGTGGAGAGGCGAGGCACTCAGGATAACCGTTCGAGGAGACTTCATAACCTCCACCCCTTGAATCTTTACTTTCCCTTACTGTTCCTTGTTCCTTTTGCATCGTTTCCCTCTTGTTTTTATAACTTTCCCTCATTAATTAATCACCCCCCCCCCCCCCCCCCCCCCCCCCCCCCCCCCCCCCCCCCCC
>KZ651130.1:122407-133561 GCA_001010745.2 Gerris buenoi
GCTTTTATGCAAGCACAAAATGAAGCCTGTGGACAATACAGTTCTGTTGCAATCGTAAAAAGAACACAAAAAGGTAAATTCTAATTTTTAAGAAATGAATATAAACCACTTTTTTAACATTTATTGGGCATTAGGCAAAAATAGCTTTCGTGCATACTACCAGATCAGTGTTTGGAAATCAAAAGAAACAATTTTAACTAATAATATATATGTAATGTAATCTAATGTATGTGTTTTGACTAGGCTATAACTATAAGAAAAATAAATGAATTTAAACTTATAACCAAACTCAAAATTTATTTTTCTACATTGTTTGATTTATATAAACTAACATTTATTGGATGGCTGGGCATTCATTACCCTTAATCTTAATATAAACAGACGCCATTTTGAATTTGATTTTTAGGTGCTTTCCCATGATTGGATTTTGTCTGATTTTGGATATGTTATAAAGCAAGGTTAGTTTAGTTAAAAACCACTTCAATCGCTCGTGAAACAATTTTGCGCAGGTTGAAGGGTATTTTTTCTTAGTTTTCCTAGACTAATATTTCTGAGGTGTATTATTATAGTTATATCACAATTATCTAAGAAGTTTTAAACATTGACTTTTTATATTTCATAACCATTACAAATACATTTATTGAAAGTCAAAAGAAAATAAATTTATATAAATTGCAAGAAATATTCGTAAATAATAAGTTAAAGTCAAAGGAGAAAGCTAGTTAAAAAGATCGCGATTTGAAATGGAGTAACATAACCTTCTTTTGTTAACCAACAAATGATGCTTCCTCTCCCCTCCAACCGGCCTAGTGGCTTTATTTCTTCTCCCACATAAGTTGGCTAATCTGAGCTGTCAGATTTAAAAAGTATGATGTGTTTAGAGTAAGTCTATGTTCAGCCTTAGTCCCAGGAGAAAGCATAAGTAAATTTTAAAGGTTATTAATTTACTTTTCTTTATTTATTATCTATTTCTTACACTATTTCAAACTTATATTTTTAACACTGTGTTTAAGGGACTCCTTTTACATTTAGGATATCCTCTTAACCATTGTTTTGTTTTTTTAAATGTTTACATTTTATAGTAATTTGATGATAACAAAAGGGAATCATCTGCAAGGAAACTATCGTATCAAAAAGATTTATCACAATCCTCTCGACATCCTATTAATTTTATCCTTCCTCTGGTTAGTATGACTAAAACTGTAATATTGGAACGAGGAGGGACGGCCCTCGCCTCGAGATATGTGGAAAGTAAAAAGGACAGCGGTTGCTGATTTGAGCCGATGCTTGCGTCAGTAGTTTAGCTCGGATGGTTAGGTTTGTGTACATTCTGTGATGTTTCCAAGTTTGTTCCTCAGGGTTTCGCCAGATTCACCATTTCGAGCAAGTGGGACGATTTGGACTCGTCTTGCAGCAAATTAGGTACATACTTCAATTTTCAGTTTTAAACTTTTTTACCTACTTACCCAATCAGTGTGTTCAAAAAATACCTCCTTTCCAAAAGCTACTTTAAATTTATAGCTTTTCTTTGATAAATGGAGGCAGGTGTGTGACTTTTTAGGTGGTATTTGGGTAAGTGAGTTTGGTCAACTTCCAATTCAAGCTTTTTTTTTTACCTCCACTTAACTAAAAAAAGCTGTAAATCTTTGGTAGCTATGCTTTGAATAGGAATTCTGCTTGCTAGTAATTTCACCTGCATCAAAATTACATTTTTGTACACACTGATTTTCCTTTAAAAAATTTATTAAATCGAAATATTTAAGATGTATCTATGTAAAGAATTACCTTGTATCTATAAGTAATCCCCCTTGTAATGAGAATTTATTGATTGTTTTTGTTTACAAATTGTTTGACGAAGTAATGAAATGCTAAATTATTTTGTTTTTGATAAAATTTATAATATTGAATCTCTCTTGTCTTTTCACCTTTCTTCTATATCATTTTTATTACTATTTTATAATATACAGGTACTACTCAACATGTGATATATAATAAGTTAATATATTAAAAAAAAATTAAAAAAAACCTAGGTAAATATATTAGTTTAATTTATAAATTATTTTTCTCAAAGCTCAAGTTTTTAACAATGCTTAACATGCAATCCTCCTAGATATTCATGATAAAATTCACTATATACAAGTATAAATTTTATTACTCATTTTTTGAAAGAATTTTATTTGCTTGCTAATTATTCGAGGAAGTCATGATATATACAGCTTGGTTTTCCAGTGAAATCTGCATCACAAAGGGAATGAAGTCCGACGTTTCGCTTCCACTACTGGAAGCATCTTCAGGGGTGTGGTGCATCATGGTGTTGCCTCAAAGCAAACACAGGATGTACTGACGACTGGAGAGAAGAACAACGTATTTATACTGCTTTTCTAGACCTTAGATTGTACCTGGGTGTTCCATTACTCAAGGTGATATATCATCGTGATTGCATCATCCAGACAAAGGATCACCTTGAGTAATGGAGCACCCAGGTACAATCTAAGGTCTAAGAAAGCAGTATAAATATGCCGTTCTTCTCTCCAGTCATCAGTACATCTTGTGTTTGCTTCGAGTCAACACCACGATGCACCACACCCCTGAAGATGCTTCCAGCAGTGAAAGGGAAACGTTGGACTTCAACCCCTCAGTGACACAGATTTCACCGGGAAACCAAGCTGTTTATTATGAGTCTATCCACAGAAGCCTACGCTCCAAGTTAAGTCATAGAATGCCTAAAACCCTTAAAAAGTCACGATATATTAATAATTTATGTTTAATTAAATCAACTAGAACAAGTTTTTTCACATTGTGAGTAGTGTCCTATTATTATACTATTTTAATTTTATTGTTACTGTTATTTGTTGCATAGCGTTGCTACAGTATCACTATGTAACAGGTTACTCAGATGAAGGTTATTTTACGGCATGTGTTTATTATAGTTTGTTTTGTGTTTATTATGTTACAGACAGGCTCGACGGCTTCACCTCTGCTCGCAAACCCCGTCCCACAATCCAGGACTGGCTTCAGATTCCAGACGAGACCTCCTTTGTTTCAGAATCAACCTCAGTGGGCTCCAAGAAGAGGGTATGCTTTCATATCATTTTAGTTACTTGAAATAATAGAATAAACCCAATAATTTAATATTAATAATTTTCTAAGTAATATTGAGTATCATTAAAGTAAGTTAGTTATGAAGCTAGAGGAAACAGCTTACCATTTTCTGGGAGTGTGTGAAGGATATGGGAGGTTGCGCTTCCATACCTTAGGGAAAGGGGGAATAGGGGTAGAGGAACTTGAATCACTAAAGTGGCAAGACATCCTCTCCTTCATAACCCAAACCAGGAGGTTTGAGGATGAGGTGGAGGTGGTTTGAGGGGTGTAGGAATGTCTGGGGTTGGCAAAAAGAATCCAAAGATGGTCTGTTTGCCAGGCTAGGCCTCCCCGCGCTTACTACTACTACTAATTTATGAAGCTGATACTTGCTGGATCTGAGGGTCAACAGGTTTTCGCCTATATACCATCACTAACAGGATATCCGTACTTCGCAACAAATTATTTTCAGGGGATATAAATATAAATTTTATATCTATCTATATTATAAAAAAAAGTATTGTAAACAAACGACTTCAGTGAGAGTGCGATACAAAACCTGTGTGAAAGAGCGCGACAGGAGTAAAAGGGGGAGAAAGGAGGGCGCTTTGAGAGTGAAATACTTATAAGTGCGTAGTAAGAGTGAGGTATATAGGAATGTGGGAGAGACAAAGAAAGTAGCTAGTAGTCTACTGTCACCTACCAGCCTCTGTTCTACACTACTCGTATCTTCACATCACCCTTCTCATTCCATTACTATGCACACACCTTGCAAAGAAAGATCGCTAAATCAGTCTTTCTCAGGAATTTTCTCAACAGTCCTTTTCAGTACTTTCTTAACGTGATATTTTGCAGCATGTATGAATTTGTCAACATTGAATAGAAACATGAGATCAATTATTTTAATGCTTCGCTGTAGAGTGCCTCAACATGGCAGCAGCCGCTGCTTTCCGGGGGTTGACGAGCGAAGCGAGTGGGGGCAGAGCCCCCTAGTTATAAAAAATAATGAATTATTATAGCACTTATTAAAATATTCATTACTTCACTTCTAAAGGAGGCTACACACCTTCAGTTTATCTGTCGTAAATAACTGCATGAAAATCAGTACGTTTATCTGAACTGAAGGTGTGTAGGATACCGTCCAATTTATATTCAGTTTTGTCTTCACTTGGTTCTAAGTGTTTTCTAATAAAATTAAACAAAATCAACTTTTTATCTGCGTGAAAACCTGTCCAAACTGCGCAGTTCTCACAATTTACCGCTCAGACATGACGTCACACGAGATAAATTGTGCAGATAATCGGAAGGTGTAGCCCCCTCAAGACTCCGATTGACTTGGAAACTTCACTGAAACACCCGCAATTTTCAATTATACATTCCACCCAAAAATCACTAATAAATATCACTTTTTACTTTTAAATAAGAAGATAATGCTGAGCTCAATATGACTCCAAAGCTAATGGACCACTTCAGATTCAGCATATGGAAGATTAAATAAAAGGCCCCATTGAAACAAAATTTTTTCCTCAATCTAGAATTCTGTGTTGTGTTGAAGTATTTTCGATTTTTCCACCAACAATTTGATGAAACCAACTTTTTGAATTTTTTTGAAGCTTGGACCTTGTTTATGCTAGAATTGGCAACCAACTGGAAGGTTATAAACACAATTAGGATTCCAAATGCTGTGCATGTCCATGAAGGATGGACTTAATACATCGATTCTAAGGACCCTTACAGCATCGATAAATAATCACAACACCAAACAAGGGGTTTGAGGTTTATTTTTGGAGTTTGGTACGCATAGACCGCAAAGAGTTTAGAACATAGTGATATTTAAAAAAAAAATAAAATAAAAAATAAAAGATGCTAGACTCAGTGGCGTATCTATGGGCCCGCATTGCAGGTGGGCTCCCGGCGTTAGAGGGGGCCCCCCTTTAGAGCATAATAAAATCGAACTACCTTGGAATCAACAATGTAATACCGTGATTATGCACACTGCAATAAGACCTTGGAATCATACTTCCATACCATTGCCAGGGGGTCCCATTCAGTTCTAAAAGCAAACTTTTTTTTGCTCATCAATTATTTTGGCAAGGAACCCCAAAGCTACTGGCTAGACACTGCAGTGCTAGACTGCACTGGCTAGACACTGCAGTGCTAGACTGCACTGGCTAGACACTGCAGTGCTAGACTGCACTGGCTAGACACTGCAGTGCTAGACTGCACTGGCTAGACTATGCAGTGCTGCTACACCCTTCGATTTCACTTCTACTGGTGTTAAAACAGTTTGGTTAATTTTTGAACTGACCTCATTTTAAGTAAAACTTTTAATGGTCTTTCATATAGGTTTATAAACTTACATGTTTTTCACGTTTAACTACTATTTTCTTTACAGGTTCGGTGGGCCGATGTGGAGGAACGGTCAAAACAGGCGAAGATGAAGGCCATGGGATTTGTCGTCGGGCACACTGACTGGAATAGAATGTTGGACCCAACCTCTGGCCAGTCAAAACTAACTCAAACCAAGTATATTTGATAAAACCCTTATCTCCATTACACATCTTCTGTCTTGACTTGCGATGCAAATGTCTTCTTAAATATCTGCGGTTTAACTTCATTATACAGTAGAACTTTAATTATCCAAACCCCAATCAACAGAATCCTTGATTAGCCAATTACAAATATTGGGGGAAAATGCATTGTGTTATAAACAAAATTATTACAATTAACTTGTGCATAATTTAATTTTGTTGTATCTCTTTACTGTACTTTTCATTACAGTACTTTATCTTACATTTGTCATAATTATATATGTATATATAAAAAATATGTTTTTCTAAATAACATAATATGTTTTTTTTTTATTCCTGGACAATATCCATCCAACTTGTCCACGCACCCCAAACTGCCAGATCTCCAGTAATTTGGAATATTTGGAGTTCTACTGTAATTAATGTCATGGAGTTTCTTAACTGCAACTTTCCTGTAATTTTTTGTTTAGTTGTATTAATATTAAAGTTAATAATGTTCTAGGACCACTAAAAAGTACACAAAAGTCTGACTATTATAGTCTGTTTACAATTTCTCCTACTTTGATAAGTTTTGACTGTGATTTTGTGGTACCACTTAATAAAAATGTATCATGTATAATGCCCTTACAAGATTTGAGGAAAAAGGTTGTCGTAGTTTTAAAATATTGCAACTTGTCTCAAATTCTAACACCCAAAATGGGCAACTATATAGTTTTAGTGTTACAATAGATCAGAAGTTACCCATGAACATTTCAATAATTACATCTACAATACTACTTATGGTAGAATCTGAACTAAAAGTTAAATTGATCTTAAAACTAAAATAATGTGAGAAGAAATAAAATTACTCTAAGTTATAAGTACTAATGTTACTCTTGTTCTCCTTAAGCCCCTAACACAGCAACTTTAAAGCCAGTTAATTAAACTTATTAGTTGCACTAATCCCCAGTTGATTTATACTGATCAGTAAGTTATTATTTTAGTTTTTAAGTGATTTAGTGCAAATTGAAATATCCTCTCACTTTTTGTATAAATTATTTAGGGCTAAAGAAATTTTAAACATACTGTAATAGTGGAAAGAGCACAGAAGTATAAGGGAAAAAATTACTGATTTTATTTCATTATTATTATTATTTTTTATTGTATTATTATTTTTTATTTTTATTTTTTTTTTTTAGTTTCAATTACATATCTATAATAATGTGCGTAGATAAATTTTTTACACAAAATCAAAGTTTAAATGTTCAACTTTTAATTGAAATAAATTCCTTTAAAAAAAATAGGTTTTTTCTTGAAAATTATTCCTGCAAATGACAACTCTATTGTATCTTTGATGATTTCTTTAATCAAATATTGTTTAAACTGAACAATTTACTATGAATGTAAAGAGAAAAAATTAAAAAAATTATTATTATTGTCTATTATTTTAATTATTGATTTTGTAGGACTTCTATTGATTATGTTATTACATTCCTCTGTTTCACTCCGAGTATATCTTTGATTTCTGTCAGTATTAGATAAATTAAAAATTGGAACTTTCATAAGTGAGAGAAAAATTAAAAATACAAGTTTACTTAACTCTTATAATTCTCATTAAATTAATAAAAAACACCTAATCAAAATTATTATGTGTCTAACTTGTAATGTTCAAATTTTCATTGTAAATAAGAACTTTTAAAAAAAAAAAAAAATAAATAAATAAAAAATATATATAAAACTACTACATCGGAACATATCAGTATCGACTACATCACAAACTAGGCCAGTCCATTTTTNTATATATATATATATATATATATATTTGCTTTAAAATTAATCAGTTTGAAATGATTGTATATTATCTCAATTCTCTCTTTTTTAAATGGTGGAATTTTATAGTATTCATTTTTTACAGCTTTACTTCGTTTGTAATTAGTTTTTGTATGTTTGGATACTCATACATAAAAGTCGCATTTTTTCATTGTCATTTGATTCTTAAATTGATGTGCAATTCAATAATAGATCCTCCATATAGTTGTTAAGCAAAGCTCAACTACTGTTAGCTACTCTATTTCAGTATTCCACCACAATTAGCTACTCTATTTCAGTGTTCCACTACAATTTGCTACTCTATTGCAGTGTTCCACCACAATTTGCTACTCTATTTCAGTATTCTACCACAATTAGCTACTCTATTGCAGTGTCCCACCACAATTAGCTACTCTATTCCAGTGTTCCACCACTATTAAAAGTAGGTAGCAACCTCATAAAGATTTCATTTATGTTTCACTACCTTTATGCAAAATTGTTGAAAGAAATAAAATATAGTCAACACACTGGTTTAGTCGATTTAAAAAGTCTTCATTTTAAGTCTGTACTTTTACCCGGAACATTAAAATTGATTTTATCACCTGATAGGTCAGCTAATTCGTTGAACAACTTTGATTTATATTTGATTATATTCCTACTTGTACCAGATTTATAAAATATTAATTATTTTTCTTATAATATTCTAATAATCTAATCAAAATCTTCATGTACTTTTCAGAGTGTAAACAAATTAACAAAATAATGTAGTAAAACAAATGAATTCTATATTCTAACCATTGTTCAATATTTAATTATTTTTTTTTAACTTTATTTTTGTGCTTTCTCCTTCCTATTTACTTATTGTGGTTTGTATAATACATAAATAAATAAAAAAAAAAGTGTGAAAAAATAAATTATTTAAAAAAAAGTGTACACAAGTGTTCTAGTGAAAAAAAAAAAAAAAAAAAAAAAAACTTTTTTTTGCTCATCAATTATTTTGGCAAGGAACCCCAAAGCTACTGGCTAGACACTGCAGTGCTAGACTGCACTGGCTAGACACTGCAGTGCTAGACTGCACTGGCTAGACACGACTTAATACATCGATTCTAAGGACCCTTACAGCATCGATAAATAATCACAACACCAAACAAGGGGTTTGAGGTTTATTTTTGGAGTTTGGTACGCATAGACCGCAAAGAGTTTAGAACATAGTGATATTTAAAAAAAAAATAAAATAAAAAATAAAAGATGCTAGACTCAGTGGCGTATCTATGGGCCCGCATTGCAGGTGGGCTCCCGGCGTTAGAGGGGGCCCCCCTTTAGAGCATAATAAAATCGAACTACCTTGGAATCAACAATGTAATACCGTGATTATGCACACTGCAATAAGACCTTGGAATCATACTTCCATACCATTGCCAGGGGGTCCCATTCAGTTCTAAAAGCAAACTTTTTTTTGCTCATCAATTATTTTGGCAAGGAACCCCAAAGCTACTGGCTAGACACTGCAGTGCTAGACTGCACTGGCTAGACACTGCAATGCTAGACTGCACTGGCTAGACACTGCAGTGCTAGACTGCACTGGCTAGACACTGCAGTGCTAGACTGCACTGGCTAGACACTGCAGTGCTAGACTGCACTGGCTAGACACTGCAGTGCTAGACTGCACTGGCTAGACACTGCAGTGCTAGACTGCACTGGCTAGACACTGCAGTGCTAGACTGCACTGGCTAGACACTGCAGTGCTAGACTGCACTGGCTAGACAATGCNTTTTTAAAATAAATATTTAATAATATTTTAGGCATGATTATGTTCCGCAGGGGGACAAAATATAGCCAGTTCCAACTACTATGAGTTGTTAAGTTCTACAGTTTTTACCCTAAATGACCCACATAAAAATAAGATATAATTTAAAGTTCTGTAACATTAATCAGAATTGAAAAATTTGCGGATACTTTTTCATTTCATACATTCCTAAAACCAAATCCGGCCTTAACTATATGGTTGATGTAGCGTATTTGGGGCATCACTTATAGAAATGGAAAACCAATTATAATGCATATATAATTAAAGTGTTACATTTATATTGATAAAAATTGTCTTATATATGGATACTTTTTCATTAAATACTCTCTCGAAAAACCAGATATGCTACAGCGAAGGCCAGTTAATCTACGACAGATACATACGCCCAAGATTCACAAAATCGACCTTTATACATCTGTGTCTCAAAATAGAGGACTGAAGATGGAAAATGTATTAAGAGAAACTTATAAATGTATAAGTATCCATAATTGGAGCATTTTTGATCAATGAAGAGAAAATATTTTAATTATATATACCAGTTATTTTCTTTTTTTTATTTTATTTTTTTTATAATTTCTATACTTGATGACCCAGATGCGCTACATCAATCAACTTTATTTGTGTATACAAACCATGTTTAAGTGTGTCTGTTGCCTGCAGCCTGACTTCATAGGCTCAAAACTGGGTTATCGATATAGATTAATATTTCCATAGAGGTGTGTGTAAACATGTTGTGCATTTTTTAGGCTTTTCATTGAAAAATATCTAGGCGTTTCATTTTACTGCTTAGCCTACATGATAAGAGGAAACTACCGCTGATTCTTAGCACGGTCTGAGTTCGGGAATGGTGTTGAGAGCCTACGAACTTAGTTATCGAAAGAAATATACAAAAATTCTTTCAAGACAAAAACTCAAGATTATATATTTATACAGGTTAAAAATAATTAATTATACAACTAATAACAAAAAAAAAATTCTCTACTTTATTACTATTAGAGGGTTGTAGAATTTTGTAGAAAAATGGAGGTGGTTAATCGTAACCAGGCTCTAACCACGTTCAACCACCTCTAACCACGTCCAACCACCTCTAATACTTCTTTGGACATGGCTTACACGGTGGTTTGAACCATGGCGGTGGTTGGACTTCCCACTTTGAACTGTCACAGCATCGTTCACTGAGTTGAGCTTCAGTTGATGTCACTAAGTTTGAGGCTGTTAATTGTGAGTTCAGCATTGAGTTTAATGCACCTGTTAATGAATTGACCGGCAATGAGATCAAACAAATATGATTGCATGAACATTTTTCACCATTCTGTAAAAGAAATAAAATTAAAGTTAATTATATTAGAGTAAGCATTTTTTTCTTCACAACTTTTAACACTATGCTCATATACTGATCAATGTTGGGGTAGCTCTTCGTATTGGTCAGGGCATATTGTATTACACTGAGCTATTGAATTAAAAAAAATTGAATTTATTGTGGAATAAATACACTACTTAATTTGACTATGTAAAAAGTCCGACTACTCTACACCAACGCAAAAATATCATTTATCTCCAGCAGGGAGAAAAAGTTATGATTTTGGATTAGTTTAGAGGGACTAAAGTAAGTCTTTTCGTCCCTGAACTCAACAAGTAGGGAGAAAAAGTAAAAGTAGGGGAAAATAAAGTAAAGTAGGAAGAAAAAGAAGTACTGCCAACTTAATTATTTTATAAATAGTTGAGACTGAATGGCTAATGTAATGAAGTTGTTGAAATCAGGTTGGCGACATTGCTTTTTCGACCTTCCTTATCATTAAAAGAATAAGAAACAGTCTCTCCACGCAAAAATTTTTTGTTTAATACAAAGCGGCTTTCGGCCTCTATAAGGCCATCTTCAGTGCCTAAACAAACAGTAAACGGACACTTATTACAATGTAAAAAAGAAAACCGAGACAAAAAAAAAAA
>KZ651130.1:163170-200884 GCA_001010745.2 Gerris buenoi
CAGATATAGCCAGTAAATAAGCAAAATCTTGGAAATTTCCCCCACCATTCATACGCTTTATCGGGATTATTCTCCGAATTATACGAGTTATAAGACGTTTATGTTCACCTCGAAGGGGAAAAAAGTACGTTATACTGAGGGGACCGAAATGCATTGGTTTTATACCAATTATCGAGATTTTTTCAAGGGACTGGCAATAATATACGATTTATCGGGATATATGATATAACGGGATACGAAATACCGAGATTCTACTGTATTTGAAAAAAAGATAGAATCTCTTTCTGCCTTGAATTCATTATTTTTTTTTAGTAAAAGGAAGATGGTATACGAAATTTTAATTAAATTTGTCCAATTTCACTTAAGTTATCATCGGACACATAAACGCTACTGATAGACAGACAGGATGCTATTATTATTATTATTATTATTAATTTTTTTATTTTTTATTTTTTATTTTAATGAAGCTCGTTCCGCAATTACTATTTAACAAACAGAAAAAATCATATTCATCCTTATCATTTGATAATCATAAATATTATAATAATTATGGTTTTGTACTTTTCACAATATTAAAATTTTTCCGGTAAACATTACATCAATTACTAATTTTTAATATCATTATATGATAATCAAAATTTATGCATAATTCAGTTTTCAATTGAATACATTATAATATGGCTAATGGCAGCTTGTTTTTACTTTAACTTTGATTTTAATTTCACATAAAATTAATAGAAATTATATATTTTTTAACGTAGTTTTTACGTTTGTTCAGGTCCAATCGGTACTTTGTATGGGTTCAGTACACGTTGTACGAAGTTGTAATTGTTACTTATTATTGTGTTATTTTAGAATGTTGACTCAAAATTATCCACATTACATCACAGCTCAAAATCTCTTAATTTGAATTCGAGAATAGTAAAGTTCACTGTGGTATACAATTTTTATATTTTATGTCACTTATACTTTTACATTTTCTATATTTATTCTATATATTACGAAAATAATGGTCGGAGATGTACCACTGTACTATTCAGGTCGCACACATCTGGTGATGAGTGCGATGAGTAAAAAAAAAAAAATATATTTATTTTGTATATTTAATAAAAAATAAATTGGTATTTTAGATGCAGCTACCAAGTACATCCACTCAACTTTCATTGTATTTATGAGTAAAGCAAACAAATTATTAATTTTAATTTTATACTATTTTAAAGATTATTATGATAAATTAATAATTAAACTTAAAAGAAAATCTTATTAACTATTTTATTAAGTATTTCCTATTGCATACAAGGCGACACTTTTTGAGTTTATCTAGTATCGTGCTGGCATCTTCTTGATAAGATTCGTCGAAAAAGTCACAGGGGAAGAGAGAGCAGATGAAGGATTCAAGTTCATCATATTCAGATTCATATTCAGATTCAGAGACAGAAGATGCTGAAGTATCGTTTGGACATACAAACACGCATGTTAAAGCTGGCGGCTTCTGTAAACACAGAGAAAAAAATCTATAAAACAAAAATATTACAACATAGCAACTAATAATCTTAATTTAAATGTTATAATTATTTCTAAAAATGGGAGATAGACAGAGAAAAATAGACTCAAGCACCGGGACTCGAACCACGGCCTCTATACAGGGTGTCCCAGCTAATATGGAACAGCGAAATATCTCCGGAGCCATGATAGATAGAAATATGCAGGTTTCAGGGCTCGATAAAGGCTAAGAAGGCGCTTCTAGAATATATGCTGAACATTTTCTGTGTGCAGCAAAAGCGTGTGCAGCAAACAAAATAAACAAAAAGTGAATAGGAAGCCATATTTTTAAGACTGGATTTAGATTTTATGGCTAAAAATAAGACCTTTTTTACTCTTGGAAATTTTTCGCTCCGATCATTAGTTTGCCGTCTAGAGAGCCCTAAACTTGCTAAAATTGAAATTTTAAGTCTACTTTACAGCTAAACTAATGGATTTAGGAGAAAAAAAATCAAGAGACAAAAAATTCTTATTTTTAGCCATAGAATCCAAATCCATTCTTAAAAAGATGAATTATTGATATTTTTTTCACTTTTTCAGCCCTGCTGAACACCTTTTTTAGGAAAAAAAAGTTACGTATAAGGTATGAATTTTTGATTGGATTTGGATTCTATGGCTAAAAATAAGAATTTTTTGTCTCTTGATTTTTTTTCCTAAATCCATTAGTTTAGCTGTAAAATGGACTTAAAGTTTCAATTTTAGAAAATTTAGGGTTCTCTAGACGGCAAACTAATGATCGGAGCGAAAAATTTCCAAGAGTAAAAAAGTCTTATTTTTAGCCATAAAATCTAAATCCAGTCTTAAAAATATGGCTTCCTATTCACTTTTTGTTTATTTTGTTTGCTGCACACGCTTTTGCTGCACACGGAAAATGTTCAGCATATGTTCTAGAAGCGCCTTTTTAGCCTTTATCGAACCCTGAAAACCGCATCTTTCTATCTATCATGGTTCTGGAGATATTTCGCTGTTCCATATTAGCTGGGACACCCTGTATATTTCTAGTTTAGCGCTCTTACCAACTAAGCTACTCTGAAGAATAATTTGTTAAGAGTTTGGTAAGAGCGCTAAACTGGAAATATAGAGGCCCGTGGTTCGAGTCCCGTCGCTATCTCCCATAATTAATAACAATAATAATTTGATTGAAATTAAAATTTAAACTTTCTGTAGTATGAATACTACCAAAAATTTAAAAATGAATCTCTAATAATCTTATAAATAAAGTGCGTGTTCATTCTTGGTTCATGTCATCACGGAGTTTAAGTTTATCTGATGATGACCTCGTCATATTGGATTAGATCCGCCTCCTTCTTTGGAAGTATCTTTAGTGTTTTGTAAATGTTACTATAATGACAGAGCAGTGAGCTAGGTAACGAGGTAGGTTAAGTTTAGAACATTTTATGTCTCTACTTGTCTATGCGTCAATCGTGTCCAAACGGCTGAGCAGATTTTAGCAATGTTAAGCTCAATTCTGTGGGTTAGTTTAGGCTATAAAACTTTTTGGTAGTTCTATATGGGGCAGAGAACAGGGCTTCTACCTATACAGTAGCGGCGGTAAGGTTTTGGGGGCCCGCTGCAAACTTTTAGTTGGGGCCCCTCTATTTCCATTCCAAGGGCCCCCAGATCTGTCCAGTCTGCGGGGCCGCTATTGCCGCTACTGTACCTATATATATTTCAAAATTAAAATTTTATTTTTCATAAAAAAATAATGTAACCAAAGTTGCAGAAGAACAACAATAGTTTATGTTTTGTGAAAATTACTGTTGGAAAAACTGTTAAATAAATAAGTTCAAAATCAAATCAGTCTGTCGCAGTCAAATAATATTTATATTTATATTTTAAACAAACCAAGAATTTTTTTAAAGAATTTTTCTTAATAGTCGGAATCAATTACTAATTTGGAATTTTTGAAAATTATCTTATCAGAGGGGAGGGGGTATAGAACTAAGTGGGAGGCATATAATCTAGATATTCTCGGTTAGTAATAAATTTAAATATTTTTTTCATAGAGCTTATAAACCCATAAATTAAAAATAACTCACTCTGCAGCGAAGCACGGGTATCGAGCTAGTATTTCAATAAGTATCTATATCTTAATTTTTGCGTGCAATTTTGTTGATCGAAATTGCTACTTTAAAGTGTCCACCTGGATGACTGTATGGAGCACTTTAGTCATTGAGGTTATAAATTTGGTTCTTAAGTGAGGGGCACCATCATTTACTTAGGGTTACCCATTACCCACCCTGATTTGTAACCACTTATAAGAAATTCCTTTGTCTAAATAACTATTAGGACAAAGGGATATATCGTCCAAAGAGCTTTGTGACCAAGAAACATCACACGTCTGCATTTAAAGATGATAATAATGGAGGCCTGGGTACTGGGTACCTCATATCACTTAGTCTTAACTTCTGCACATTAATAATAATTAGGGTCAAGTCACCAATTAAATAAGTGTCAAAAGGTTTTAAGATCGATCTTACATTTTTCTAAACCTTGTCATAGGACCTATGATAATTTTTTATTTGAAGATTTTTTTTTAGTTGATAAAAATTATGGTAAATTAAAATATACAAACTTCTGGTGCCATTCCATTTTGACTTGATGGTTTTTGTGAATCAGATGGTGATGATGGTTTTGTTAAATTACTTGTTGATGAAGCTTGTGTTTCATCAGGTTTTTGCGCACCGTTATCTGAAGGCGGTGCATCTTGTTCTCCAGTTTGATCTGCTGGAACCTCCGGGGGCGTATCTTCGGGAATTTCATCCTTTTTAAAAAAGACAAAACAAATAAATCATAGAAAGCAGTATTGTTTTATTGCGTACATAATATTTCAACATTTTTTATTTTCACATTGACATATTTATCTTTGTATTTCTGTAGTCTCAGAGTAAGGAAGGGGTAGATGGTATACAATACTATAGAATCTGGGTCTCAAAAAGTGGTTCATTATGCTACACCCATATACTGAACCTCCCAAGAAGCAGTTTGGTGAAACAGTATCGATATCTTAATAAAAATTCGAAATTTATCTAATGTCAGCTGATAAGGTTAAGAATAATGTGATATTTTCTTAGTGAAATAGAATCATAAAAAAAGTCGTTGTCCGGGTAGTGATCTTTCTTTTCATTCTTTTGGGTTTTTGTCCCGATCAACTGCCAGGGTTATTACAGGACAGGGGTTATCCGGCCACTTTACTCATCTACTCAATGAGATCATCAGTGTGAAACATGTCTCCCCCTTCGGGGATTCGAACTCAGATCCGGGGTTTAGACCTTGGTTTCAGAGTCGAGTGAGCTAACCACTCGGCTACGCCGGCCCCTAGTGATCCGCAAGATCACTTCCCGGTAGTGATCTTGTCTGGTATTATAGTTTTGATGGAATAAATTACCATATTGTGGGAGAGGAGGAGGGGGTTCTTTGTAGGTAAGTAGGAGGGGTCCCTCAGTGATATAACAAACACTGAAGATGTGTTAAGCACAATGTTGCCTGAAGTCTGGGCAATTCTCTTACAAGTATTGAATTGTTTGCAAGGAGCGATGGGACGGGATAACATCTTGCATAAACGTGTAATTTAGCATTTGGTCTTTAATTTCAGGCAAAATTGTGCTTAAACCATGTTCAATGATTGTTATAACACTGAGGGACTCCTACCTCTTACCTACGAAGAACTCCCCCCCCCCCATCACCATATGGTAATTTATTCTATCAAAACTATAATATCAGACAAGATGACTACCCGGAATAGACCCTATTTCAAACCGTCATTGCGTGGCTTTCACCCAATCGTTTTTAAAGTTGTATATATGAAATTTAAACTAGAAGAATGTATTTTTCAGACCCCGCAAACCCCATATATCTATCTACTTCAGAAGCTGAGCTATAGGCGTTCAAAAAAGTGCGGTTTTTTTTTTTTTACCCACCCTGTATATAAGTATATTTTATAGGATAATAGAGGGGTGTTACAAAGTGCCTTGTTGGTTCCAGTAAAGGATGGTACGGCTGTGCTCGACTTGGCCAAGTCACTGTCATGCCCCAAGATTAAAAACAAACAAACGTCTATTATAGTTAAACTAAAAACATACCTGACTCGCAACCAAACTGGATCTGATTATTAGCAGATAAACAACAGTAATGAACGTAATCCCTTTAGAATTCATTATTACGAGAAAAAAAAGAGTCTAATTGCAGTAAGAATTCACGTGATATTTCGTTAGCTTGCAGCGGATTTATATACCAAGCGATCAGATTAAGTTTACATTATCTAAAAAGTCATGTCCTTAGACAATAATAAATCACTGTATATCTATATATCTGTTAACACTACTTAAAATAAGTTTAAAATGTATTTAGGTTTATGAGTGATAAGAATAAGGTTTCAAGGTGCTCGTAATTTAATTTATTTTTTGTTATTATTTATATAAATTTTTAGTTTTAGTTCATATACATTACTTTTAATGATTATTACTATTACTGGTCTACTTTCTTCTTTACAATAAACCTAGTTTGATAAGTAATTACAAAGACATAATACTGTCTAAATCAATTATGCTAATTATGAGTACAGTTTACGAGTTACCATAAAAGTTTTTTTTTTTTTTTTATAAGTATTTGTTAAGTTTTAAATATAGCCACTGCTCATCAACATTTTCTTCACAAATTCATTTTGTGAGACATTTACTATGTATTATGTAATGTTTGTTTTAATAGATAATACTAAAATCGGTCAGAGACAACTCAGACAAACTTACAAATATACGAGTTCATAGTTCATAATTATACTTAGCCCGGTGTTTTACAATTATTATTTTTCGTCTTTTCGCTGGTAAATTTAATTATTATTCATAATTTTATCAAAATTTATCATAAAATAAACTTATCCTCGGTGGGGAATCGAACCCGGCCTCTCTTCGTCCGCGTATAAAGCTATTTTCTCAGGAACTAGATTTTTCCCGGTAAAACGGCTTATATCGTTAAATTCGTGCTTAAGTTTGGTTACATTTTAGAAAACATTTAAACACATCGTCGGAAGCGTCTTTGAGAAATAATTTTTAATTAATGTACTTTCAGTTTAGTGGGTAGCGCGCACAAATATAGAGCTAAAATTGATTTCTCGTTTCGCTTCAGGACATGATTTTTCTCAACATGTTATGTCAAATTTCGTCTAAATCGGCCCGGCAGTTTAGGCTCCTCGTGTCTGTACAGACGACAGACAGAAATTATTAAAAACCACTTTTTTGGACTCAGGGGACCTTCAAAACGTGTAAATCCGTCAACAGTCCTGAGAAAAACTTTGTGGCACCGTCCGAAAGGAAGAAGTACAGGGTACGGGGTACGCAATTCAAAATTGTATATATGTATACTGTATACCCTTCATGATGCATGTTGTTGGAAAGCTCTTTAGGAGTGTAGTAATTGCTATTATGTACATTTTTTTTTAAATATATATGACTATTCAAAAACAATAATTCTCGAGAAATCAACTTATTTCTGTTTTCAGTGATTTACGAAAATTTTAAAAACTAAATTTGATAGAAAAATTTGGCTAAGTGATAATTTTTAAAAGCTATATAAAACATAGTTTTTAAGAGATACATAAAAATCCTTTCAGAATCACTCATTCATTTTCAAAGTTATATCAGCTACTAAGCATCTTTACTTTTGCATCTTAAGTCCTGTTACTTTTAAACATTTGGAATTTTTTAAAAATTCAACCTCAAAATTCCTGAGCTTTTTACTTTTAATAGGATGCTATAGGAGAGAGGGATATTCGGAAGAACTTCGTATTTTCAAAAGCTTTCAAATGGTATAGTAGTTAAAGTTAATGGTAAAATAGATAAAGTATGTAAGTAGATAAGTATGGTAGTAGATAAAGTTAATGGTATATAAAGTATGTAAGTAGATAAGTATGGTAGTAGATAAAGTTAATGGTATTGTAGTTAAAGTTAATGGTAAAATAGATAAAGTATGTAAGTAGATAAGTATGGTAGTAGATAAAGTTAATGGTATAGTAGTTAAAGTTTTGGATCAACAGGACTAGAGTTTGAATTATGGCGGATTACATGTTGCAAGAAATTATTCGGACAGAATCTTAACCAATTCTTGTACATATTATGTAAACAAGGTGTCCCCGAACCGAAACACATCTGGTTATTACAAGAATTTCGACCCATATAACGATATGAACATATTATAAACATGGATATTTGTTATCGAGATATTAGCAAAAACACCCTCAACCCTGTTTAACTATGTCATGATATTGATCAATACTCGTTATTATTCGCTCGCTTCAAGGATAGAGTCAAGGAATTCCTAGTCAATCAACGTTAAATCAATACAAATCTACAGGAAATACCCATTGTCTCTGTACTTGTAGGTTTGTTCGGATTTGATTCTTGGATTTTACTTAAAAATACAAAAACCATCTTTGACTTCCTATTATTGGTTGCAAGATTACATCTGCGGTTCCGAAACATATTTTAAAAATGTCTAAGACCTGAAAATGGCAAAAAAAGAAGCAATAGTCCTCTTCTGCAGAACATGTATTACATTCTCGCACAAATGGCATGCTTTCTTTAAATCGAGGTTAACCTTNAAAAAAAAAATAAATAAATAAATAAAATAAAACATGAATAAAAAATAAATAATTTGTAACTGAAAAGATTCTTCTTAACCTTACTACTTGTTAATGTTAGTATTGATTAATAATTTTAAGTATTTGTATTATTTATTTGCTAGAATGAGGAAATCTGTATTATATTTATATTATATTTTGGTAAGGTTTGCTAACCCACTTAACGGTGTCAATTCACCAAAGTTATTCACATTTTATACTATACATAAAAGATATGTAATTTTATATTGAAATAAAATGTGTTTCTATTCTATTCTATTCTATACAGATGGACCTGCTTTAAACCAAAACAGGCCGGGCCATATCATTCATAGGTCAACCAAAACAGACCAAACATTCATAGGTCTCTGGTTCATATCCGGCCCAAAGGACCAAAAAATGCCACGCGTTGGTGCGACAGGGTAACATATAAGGTAAGATTAAATTATGATACAAACATTAATTTATGAGGTTTAACATAGTATAGGAGGCGGATAACTTTCTACAAAAAGGTCTTTATGAAGGATGGAAGTGAACTGAGGGAAAAGGGCGAGCTTAGGGTAGACGATGTCGCTCCAGTGGCGCAACCTTGAGAAACAGAGGGAAGCTACGAGTTACATTAATTAATATTAAAAACGTGAGCATTGGGAATATAATTTTATTATTTTTTTTTTTTGTTCAGTGATGGACAGCTTATGTCATAATATACACACGGTAATATTAATGTAAGTACACAGTAATAAATAATTACTTTTCATAAAACTATGATGTGCATCAATTTGCAGTCTAATTAAACTATTTTAAATGATCTCATTATCTAAAGACCATAATATACATAGGCTATATATATAGAATCCCTTGGAGTTCAAGAGATGATGAATCACAGGCTCTATAGTCTCTGTCAAACGAGAGTTAGTGCGGGAAATCAACTGACACACAGATAAGCCAAACTCTGAGGGAAAAAATAAAATCACTAGATTCACCTTCTTATATGATTATTCAGAGGGCAAATCTTGAGTTCTCATTGGCTCCCCACCCCACCCCATCTGCTAGTTTTTCCCGCGCTGTCAACGCACTAACTCTTTTGGCACAGACTCTAGTTGCTTTATTAAGAGTTCTAAGGTTTTAGAGTTCATGGGAAAATTTACGGAAAGTTAACAAAATTTCAAATTCATCCTTATTATTTATTTTACTTATTTTCCTTATTGGTTCAAGAGGGAAAAAGAGGAATGGTTTAGAACTGCTCTAAGAAGAGGCTCGTTTCAAATATTAACGACCTTTTAAATCAGATTCTGTTGAGTTGAAAGTGGAAGATAATAAAGTGTATTTAGTTTTAAAGTAAGACGAGGGAAGGGGAAGAGCTAACTAAGTTGTCAACTGAATAATGCAACTCCGTGCATAAATCATCAGGGCCGAGAAATGACGCCCCGAGAGGGAATGACGGTGGTTAGAAGGGAAATGATGAAGGAAAGTGAATGATAGAAGGGGTCACGAGCAGAGTTTTGGACCTTAGCTCATGACGCATTTAAGGCTGGGCTCTGCTGAATAGTTGATAACCTTTGGACCCTAGAGAATATCTGATGTCCCTTCTGCCTGACAAACTTACCTCCTTGTGATATATCTCCGGGTATTTTGGTGCCTACCAGGTTAGGAAGTAGCCTTCTTGTCAACCTCAAGTCTCTAAGAACAAATATAGAAACCTTTCTATTTCTGTCAACAACTGCAAACTTGATAGGGGTGGAAAGAAATGCCTTCCATGCACTAAACAACATTTAAATTAGCAAAAGTCCTCTCAATGTTCTTTTCTTTTCGTTATTGCTTCCGAGCTTACCGAAGGTAACGGAAGCATTTTAAAAATTCTCCGAAAAAAACTCCGATTTTAAAAATTCCAAGATAGAAATCTGTTTGAGACATCAGGGAACATTTTTGGTCTCGTGTCTGACTGTCTGACGGTCTGTGTGTCCGCGAATCCTTGAAACGTGTGACGATAACTTCGACTGATTTTGATGAGATTTGGAAGACATGTTCATTTTACCAATGCCCAGGACGAGTTCGTTGGACCACGTTATCCGTCCAAGCATTCACGTGCAACGCCATCGGAAACGTGAAATTCAAATTTAAAAGTAAAATTATAGGTCGGGGGAAAAATCTAACTTTATCTATTTAATGAAACAAATATTTTTTAAAAATACAATTTTTTAGTAGGTAAAACAAACAGCGATACCGCTCTGAAGTGTTAAAGATCATTAAAACTATTAATAGTTTTTACACAATAAACAATATAACAATTATGTTAATGTTAATATAAGAATAGAGTACATGGTAGGATGCGAGGAAGCTATGTGCCACACTAATTTTCAGTCTTTTTTTTCAATTAATAACCAATGACAATAAAATGTTTCTTTAGATATTCGACCATGAAGAATGGTTGAAATATTGTAAAACGTATTTTACAGGGTGCCACAGAATAACTATTTCAAATTTTCAGAAATGATTAAATTAGCACTTAAATAAACATTATACATTCATAAATAATAATTAAACTCTTTAGTATCGAGATAAAATTAAATAAAATCTGCTGTCACCCCAGAACTTTCCCGGCGGTATACAATACTCCCCTTTCCAGGGAAGGTAGAATTTGAATCATAGCAACCTTTGAAAAACAAGAAATATTTTCATAGTTTTCATTTTACAATAATTGTGTTCCAAATCAGTCATTAGTAGATTAATTAGTGTTTGATTGAAAAAGCCTAATTTTGCAAACATCGAATTAGCAGACGGTTGACATGCATATGCATATTGCCAACGGATCAGCTTTCGGTAATGCCAACGAAACAGCTTATGGCCATGCTAATGAAGCAGCTTATGGTCATTCTAACGAAGCAAGCCGAATTTATGCGAAGCAATATCCTCATCGTCACAATCCCTGTCGTACATAATTCCCTGCGTATTTGAGATACTGGTGAATTACGAGAAAAGAAATTGATTCTGGGGGCAATCGTACTGTCAAAAATATTGACTACCCTTTGATCTTGATTACCTTTTGCAACAATTTGAAAATTACCCAAAAACAAGCACTCTTGCCATTGGCCAAGCGATGCATACAAGCCATGCATATCTGCATGAAGGGTATTAAAAAAATTCCAGAAGCATCCGTTTTACATTCAAAAAGTGCAATCGTTAATTCCAGCCAATTATCTTAACAGGGTTCAATTTGTGTTGTTATACCTTTGAATCGAAAATGGTGATCCTAACTTTGAACAATTTTTATAATGTTTTATGCAGTATTATTTTTAATAAAACTTTCCTTAACTTAACTGCATTTTTTTAACTAACTACATTTTTTTCCTGTTGTATTTGAGATTATTTTTAAAGAATTCTAGTTTATCTCGACACCGAGACATCTCCGGATATTAGTTTTTAATAAAATATGTTTAATTAATTGCCTTGTTTCATTTCTGAAAAGTTGGAATATTATTCTGTGAGACCCTTAATTAATAAAACATTTTTATATTCAGGGTGTCCCTTGTCTAGATGACGAAATTCGAGTGAAAATGGAATTTTTGAGCCATCACAATACTTTCTCTTCCCGGGGCGGGGGTGTATTTTTCTCTGTATGTCTCCCGTAGTTATTGATAATTGTAATTTGGATTATTTAAAATTTAATGTTTCCGTAGTAATAAAACTACCAAAAATTTAAAAAATGGAATACTTTCTCTTTATATGAGAAAGTAAAAAGTGATCAACACTGGTCTGCTTTGAATATTACAATGCTTATTTAATTTATTTTCTACTATGACTAATTTTAAGAAGTAAAGGAAATAATGTGCAATAAAGTTTTTTTTTTTTTTTGGAAAAGAGCAAAATTAATCTGTTTATTGTCCCAGTCACAAGAAAAGTCAGACAATTAGTGTGCCACAAAGCTTTCTCTCGTCCTTTCACTGTGGATGAATGGTCACATAGGTATTAAATAAAATAAATAATGAGATGCACTTCAAAATATGAGATATGAGAGTTTGACAGTTTTTACCATATATTTATGTATTTTTCAGGCCTTGCTGCTTCAAAATGTTAGTGCTCACTCTTGTGGCCTTGCATTAACTCGGCAGGAGAATCGGATGTTTGATAAGCATGAAATTAATTCAGGAACTGCCAGACAGCTTCGAGGTCAGGAGCAGCGATATTTGGTTAACATATCAGATATAGCCATATCATCAATTTAAAAAGTGTCGTTCCAAGAAAGAGTTAAACATACCTGTGGACACAATAAGTTAAATTTTAATATGTATTTTAGTAAATATAGTACAACAGCACTTCATAATTTCTTCATGGCAAAAATGGCACTGGATGCGCTACTAAATCAGTCAAACTCACCCCTCTATTATAAATTATACTGCAAAGAGATAAAAATCAAGTCAATAATAGCGATTTGACTTGACTCACCCGTTACAATCTGATAGAGTTTATTTGATTCCCATTCGGAGTGGAAAATTTAAAATTTCTCTCTGTGAAATTGTTCTCTCGGTTTACTTCAAAGAAGTTTTCCTGTAAAAAATGAATTAGAACAATATTGATTAAACTTATTATTTATTACCTTATTAAAATTGAATCTCATTCTGTCTGATTAAATATACATTGAACAGATTACTACCTTCTTTACATTTATTATGAATACGAACTATTTATTAAACTGATTATGTTGACTTACATATATGTAAATTGTAAATAAACTTTAAATATTGCGCAAACATATAGTAATATAGAATGGGAGACAATTAAAATCAATATAATAAACGTCGCCAACATACAGACATCAAATATTATTAGTTGCATTAATATTAGCAAATATATAATAATATCTAAGTCTGATATGTCACTCCTCCTTGAACACTAATAAATATATGTTATACGAGTTTAGAGGGAGGCGACATATTCCATTTATATAATATGTATAAAGTAGCTGATAAATTTGAAACTGATCTAAAATTATTATTATATTTATATNGTCTGACGCAGAACTTTTTCCGATGTTCCAGTCTGAGGCGTCAAAGTTATAGGGCCCAAATAACAGTCTCTTCAAATAAAACTTGTTTATTTATCAAAGCAGCTTACTGCGGCTTACTAAGCGGCTTTTATAAGGCCATCATCAGTGCCATTATGGAAGAGCTAGAGTTACATCATAAAAAATATGAAGTGGGCAAATCATACCATGTTGGAGACTAACGTAAGACGTATTAATATATCATAAATATGCATTATTTTACGTGGAGAAACTGTTTCTTTGTATTCATTAACCGATAGATTCCAAAACAAGAATTTTAAAACTTTGTAGGACGAACTTTTGAACTTTGTTTGTTACACTGGATGAATTAAAAATAGAATGAACCACTCAAAATTAGCTTTATCTATTATGTTAGCTAATAATTAAATAAAAATAATATTAATGAGTTTATAATAAGAACTATATTCATTTCATCCAATTAACTTTTAATTTTTATAATTATATCGTTTAGTTAGGCTATTGAAACAGCTAAGTTCACTTCTTGAAAATGTTAGCGGCAAAGATTTGATCAAATCCTGTGGCCTGTTTGAAACTAATAAGGGAAAAGTTAATGGCAAAGTGTAAAGGATATAATTATTAAATGCGTTAAAGGAAGAGGAGAACGTGCAGTTGCTCCTGGAACGTACAGTTGCTTCAGGAACGAACAGTTGCCCTAGGAAAGTTTACAAAGCCTCGAGGAAAGCCAAGGAAACAAGGCAAGATTCTCTCCCTTCTAATCTAAAGATAGTTTTAGTTTTACGATGCAACTTTCCCTCCTCTTCGATTGGGCCGAAACAACAACTAACTTAATTCCTTATTAGCCGATTTAAGTCCTTTCTTTATAATAATTACAGTGTTATTATTATAACAAGTATTTTTATTTAAATTGAAATTGTCTATTTCATAAAGTGAATAACCATTTAACCAAAATTAAAAGAGATTTAATTATACTGCGATCAGTGGCGGATCCAGGATATATTTAAGGGGGGGGCTACTTAAAACTTCTAGAACAGATTCTATGACAATAAAAAACTCTATATATATATATATAAAAGAAAAATGCTTAACTTTTTTCCCTTGGATAGGAAGCAAAAATTTAGGGAGAAAAATGAATAAGGGAAACTTGTAAATAAGGAAAAAAAGGGATGGAGTTCTCCTCCCACAAGCCGAGGGATATCGGGGCCGGAGATGGACCCCGGGACTGCGGCCATTTATCAGACGCCTGACCATAAACATGGTAACATATGGGGCGGCAAGGGAAAAGGGCAGGGCAACATGGTGCCCGAAAACCACCCCCATCGCCATAACAGTCTCCGGGAGTTATCCCATAACACAACCCGACAACATTACCTATATTTCATTTATTTACACCTTTGACCTGGTTTCGAACCCTCTACCCCCGAATATCACGCTACATTTAATAATCAGACCTTTGGAATGAATCCCTAAGATTCCCTTCTATGCTAGAATTACCTTTTTTTCTTTATCCCAACCACAAAAAAGAAATGGTTATGTTTATCATAAGTTATAAAGAGAAAAATAACCGTACTTTATTTGTTAGTCTTTTTCTTGGTTTTTCTTAAAAATTGAAAATTCTATTACAGATTCATAACGTATTATATAATGTAAAAATAAATTCAATGATTCCTAAGATATATATAAACGACTTATTGTTGTGTATATAATTTGAATCATATACCTTATCTAATCAACTATTAAGATAAAGGAATGTTAAATATTAAACTGCCCCAGGAGTCTCAATGTCTTAGCGAGACACGCACACACCTTTAAGACTTTTTTGCTTTGTTGCAAAGTTTAAGACTTGCAGAATATTGTTTAGAACCAAGGGGAGTGCTAAAGTACAAAGTACCCGACATACTATAAAATGTAATATAAGTTTAAAAAAAAATTGCTGAGCAAAAAACTTTAATAACTTTATCTTGGAAGTGTTGTGACTCTTCAAGTCACTGAAGATAGGCGTATTTGAATAAATTTTTGTATCACAGTATAAATCAGAGGCCGAAACCGGTTTGATTTTTAATAAATTAAAAAATTGTGTATGTAAACTATTTATTATTATTTTATCTCTTTGAGTCTAAAATAAATGTGCTAAAACAAATTTGAATAAAACGTTATTACATATTATAATGATACAGAGTTTAAACTCCAAAATAATTTTATTTAATTAATTTATTAAACTTTTTTTTACGAATTATTATCATCACAACATTTTCTCTATAGATATTGAATATATATAATTAATAATTAAGTAACAACATTGCAAACAATCGGAGTATTATAAATTTTAGCAAATACATATGTTTTCCTTGATACAGACAAGATGAATAAATATTACATACGTGTGTAGATTTGATGCAATATTTTGTGTAGGGCTACTCTAGTGCTCTCGCAGGATAGCGTCATGGAGGGTCTGCAGAAGGAAGAAATATATATGTAAATGTGCGTGCCTTCCACGCATCATATTCCAGCCCCTGTTTCATCCTTGTCTTCTACCGCTGTCCACCTACAAACATTTTTATTTGTTATTCACATTCATTTTGTATCCAAAAAATATCGATTCAGATTATAAGCTATTAGGTATACATTTAATATTAAATTAAGACAAATTATTTAGGAGATAAATCGTGTTTTGGCGTTCACGATTTGGATTCATAAAAACCAACTAGGGCTCCCTCCATGATAGTATTTTGCTTCTAAGATTACCGAAGGTAACGGAAGCTATGTGATCGTTCCGAAGAATTTTTTAGTTCTCCAATTTCAAAAGTGCGAAGGCAGAAATCCGTTTCAGAAACATTTTTGTTCCGTGTCTGTTTGTCGGTCTGTTGGTCTGTCGTTGGATATTATTTGTGAACCAACATATCTTTAAATCTACGCGTCCGATTTTAATGAAATTTGGATGGTAAGTCATAATTAGCTTATTGTTGGTCCCGAATAAGTTTCAACTTTCTGCGCTTGTTTCTTCTTACATGTGCGCAAAACATACATTTATTTACACCTATAGCTTTATAAGTACTTATCTGATTTGTATGAAACTTTTACAGATTAATTTGAACCGTCTACGCTCTTTAACTTTTGCTTAATCGATACTTTAATTCAATTAAACTATCAAAACAATTTTGATACATTAAAATAGCGGAGGAAAAAAATTAAATAAATTAGACAATAAAGACTTGCGTAAAAGCATAAAATTAATAGAGTACGTGATAGGATGCGAGGAAGCTATGTGCCATATTATACCAATTTGTATATTTCTTTTTTTTTTGTCGTCAAATTGAAAAATACCCTGGACAGAAATGTATTTTAGAGATTAGTGAATATTTTGTGTCTGTCTCTCTGTCAGCCTGTCATTTAAAATTTTGTACATTTTTACAATTTGTGTTTAGAATCAATGCAGGTTATCAATTAACCCTACAAAGTTATACTTTAAGACCACGCCTTAATAGGTGTTAAATTCAACGTACTATAATGAATTTATATAACTTCTTCTTTCCACTTGTCAGAAATTTATTGTAAATGTTACGTATATTTTTTTATTGAAAGTATTTTACTTGATTGAATCTATCTTTTTGAAAGATACATACATATAATACTATTTAGAACTGTAATATTTTTAAATATCTGCGCTGTTGTCCTAGATACATAGAATTTTGGAGAAACTTTGTAATAAGTATAAATGTAAATTTTATATAATTAAAAAAACGTTATATTTAACATATAAAGAATTTTCCAGGTAATTTAGTTATACAGTGTGTTTCAGTTTACAGCTAAAAAAAATTGTTCATTAGTTACACAATTATTATTAAATTTTTATCAGCGATATTGCCCATTAAGACTAATATTTTTGTATGAAAGAATTTTTTTTCTAGTCTAAATCTGGCCAACTATGATGGAAATGAAACCTAGGGCTTCTAGTAAAGTCATATTAGCGTTGAAGGTAGAGCAAAAATTTATTAAGAAAAGTTGTAGCTAATCACTAAAATAATACGAATACGTAAAATTGTAATCTTGAAAATTTACCACTCCTGTTAAATAACTCCCATTTAATAAGTGTAACAAAATACCAATAAATCATGTAATGTTTTTAAATGTATTTCCAATTGTTTGTAATGTTCGTTTCACTCTTGATAGTTAAGATAAGAATTTTTCAATGAGTCCCTACACAAAAGTAGTAAAATTTCAAGATTAATATTTTTCAGCGAAACTTCGTATACATATTATTTCAGTGATTACCTACAACTTTTCTTAATAAATTTTTGCTCTACCTTCAACGCTAATATGACTTTACTAGAAACCCTAGGTTTCATTTCCATCATAGTTGGCCAGATTTAGACTCCAACCAATATTCTTTCATACAAAAATATTAGTCTTAATGGCCACTATCACTGATAAAAATTTTATAATAATTGCGTAACTAATAAACACTTTATTTGGCTGTCTCCATGTAAACTGAAACACACTGTATACATAAATATTGGTTCATTGCGAAATGTAAGAGTTGGAGATATATATTATATTAGATTAGTTTTGTTAATGTAAATTACTATTTTTTTAAACTTAATCATTAGCTTTTTTGTCAGGGTGCCCATAGGCAAAAAAGTCAATTATACATGCTCTTTCCAAACCTTTTTGTATGGCTTGTTTAGGCCAAGTCTGACACCGTTTTCCNGACCACTTTGATTTTGAATTAAGTTGATGTTAGTATGTCATTTAATTGTTGACCACTTTGATTTTGAATTAAGTTGATGTTAGTATGTCATTTAATTGTTGACCACTTTGATTTTGAATTAAGTTGATGTTAGTATGTTATTTAATTGTTGACCACTTTCATTTTGAATTAATTTGATGTTAGTATGTTATTTAATTGTTGACCACTTTGATTTTGAGTACTATTTAAATAACTAACCTATATCAAGTGACAAACTGTCTGGTGCACTGTCTGGTGCATGGACTCGACTTTTTTCTCTCAATATTATTGACATTTTAAAATTTTATCGAATTTTCGAAGAAAATTAAGCTATTGCAATGGCTTCAAAATTTAGGTAGGTAATGAAAATTTTTTCATGGAAATCCGTTTCAGACCATTCTGAATCGATTCCTAAAATTTAAAACTTTTTTTTATATATGTATGTATGTATGTGTCACTCCAGACGGTATCTCTCCTAAGGATGCACTTAAAAATTTGAAAACATTTTTAAAATGTCAATAATATCAAAAGAAAGGATGAGTTCGTTGGCCAGAATTTTTGGAGTTCATATAGGGGTCAAATTTTGACCAATTAGGGTCAAAAATAGCATAAAATCGTGTTTTTTCCATTTTACTCCCCTTTTATATGAAAATATGACAAAAAAAGTACATAACAACAATTACTGTACTCTTAAAGAACTTTCCAACGATGTGCATCTTGAAGGGTAAATACTATTTTGACTTTTGTACCCCGTACCAGTGTGTACCCAAATATTTTTTTTTCTCATATACAAATTCTAAACCAAAATTTTTCTATATTATTATAAGCCAATAATATGCAGATTTCTTTGAAAATTCGCTCATTAAGTCATTGTGCATGACTGGACTTTTATAAATAATAAATAAGTTTATATACATATTAAAACAACACAAATATTTGTATTGGCAAAATAAGCTGCACTGAACAAAATATGTGGCATTATTGTACCATTGTACCTTATAAATTATCACATAGAGTCAATAGTTTAGTCTTTCCTTAACTGTTAATTTTATCCTTAATTGGAATTTTTTTCTGAATACTACTACATCACTTCTATAGTAATTTTTAATAAGGCTAAACTTAGGCCTAATTCGGCTAATTAATAGGAGTTATTCACAATTATTATTATTATTTTTTATGAATCACAATTCATGAAAAGAAAACGAATCATTATTACTTAATTCCACAATAATCGAGGTAAATTATTAAGTCAGGTCAGGACCACAATATAAGTTATACCGTAAATAATCATGTATTCAGTGGTTTAGTCTTTGTTTAACTGTTAGTTTTATCTTAATTATTTTTGGCTTAATTTTATAAGCCAAATTTAATAAGTATATGACTTCAACAGTAACTTTAAATTACGGCTAAACTTATATGATTTATTCAAAAGCTAATATCGTTGTTTTTTATTTGGATGAACTACAAAGCATCAAGATAAAACGAATCTCTTTTAATACTTTAATAATTTAATAATTTAACTTTCTTTTCATACTTTAATAATTTAATAATTCCACAATAATTGTGATAAAATATTGTCAGGACCACAATTAAAAAAGAAAAAAAATCTCTTCTATCCAAACCATGTCAATAAGATGTCAATCAAATTAAAAGTAATCTAGTTAAAAATCTCTACAACTACTTTCATTACGATGATTACTAAGAAAGAAATTAGTTAAATTACTAAGAAGGAAATTAGTTAAATTCATAATGTGTAAGTATTAAGTATTTACCTTGACTGGAGGATAGGGTGTGCGTGACTGAAGGACTTAGATTCCGTAGATATGGGGTGCTTAGAGGCTTCCTACCCCCCTAGTACCACAACCCTTAGCCTCCTCCTGAGAGGGGAACTATCAGAGTATTGTCCTCATTAGACACCTGGCAGCGTTAGGATTTACTTTAACACTAGACATTACTAGATCCTTCAGATCTAAAGGTCAAGGGTAACATTAGATTACAACCCTAAGTTAAGACTTGGGTCGTGTCTTATAAGATCATCGAAACTTTCATATCAACAATCATTTGTATCTACTCACTGCAGCTAAATTAAGCATTGTTGTACTGTTTTCAATGTGAAAAATGTAATTTTTCTTAATTCTGTTTTCTGACATGTCAAAAAAACACGCAGCGAAATTATAAAGTGTCAGCAAAAGTTTAAAGTGTCAGCAAATTAACAAACAGCAAAATTCCATTTTGCTGCCTAGTAACATAAATAACTATTTTATACGCGGTAGTCTATTTCTTTCGTTACTGTAAAAAAAAGTTAGTGTGCACATTCCTTCCTTGAGTCCTATTTTGCATACCGTAATAATTTTATTCTTTTAAAAACTATTCTTGTCATATTCTATTAATTTTCCCCCGTTATTTAAATTTGTCCAAATTGTTTTGATTTTGATTCCAAACTACGGAAGATAACTGAAGTTCTGAAGATCAAAATATTTTTCGATTTCAAAAATTCCAAGGCCAAAATCCGTTTCAGATATAATACAATTTTTGGTTCCGTGTCTCTCTGTTTCTCTGTTGGTCTGTCGTACAATTTTGGGAACCAACATATCTTGAAGCCCCATTCTAATTATATTTGGATTGTAGGTCAAAATGATCACATTTTGGTCCCACATAAGTTTAAACCTTTTGCCACACAGCGCCTTTTTATTTTATTTCTACATTCACACAATCAATTTATAAATGTACCTACAGATTCGAAAGAAGTTATCTAAGTTTTATGAAATTTGGATGGTTTGTCGCAAGTTGTCCTAGATTAAATTCAACCCACAGAGATCTTTAAATTTTTCTAAATCGTTACGTTAATTTGTTAATGAAAGTAATCCCTATAAATTCTACGGTTCGGAGATTGTGGGTCTTAGAGCTTGCTTTTAAGATAGTTGGAGGTTGCTAGAAGTGGTTAGAGCTTAAGGGATGTATTAATAATTTAAAATCTGGTTCAATTTAATCAGATTTGACTGAAAGTGTATTGGAAGTACTGAAATAAAATAGTTTAAAGATTTGTAGAGGTATGACTATTCTGGTTATAACCATGAATTAAGATCAATATATAGATGCTTGAGAATGACTCAAAAGGGAGTCGAAATATAGCAAAATTTGACAATATGAGATAGGGATTTTCCTTTATTAGAACGAAGCGAAGCTCTTATACTACACTAAGCGATTTTTCTGATGCATACTCATCCTGAACGGCTGAACCGATTCGCACGAAAATTCGGCACGGTCATAGTGACCAACCACTGGAAGGTATAAATCTAAAATGGTCCAAATTGGTACTCAGGGGTACAGGGTACGGGGTACAAAAGTTAAAATAGTATATACCCTTCATGGTACATGTCGTTGGAAAGCTCTTCAATAGTACAGTACTTATTGTTTCTATGTTCCCTTTTTTCATATTTTTATTTAAGAGAGAGGTAAAATGGAAAAACAGGAATAATTTCTGTTTAATTAAAAATTAGAAAAAAACTGTTTTTGATGTCAGCTGTTCATAAATACAAATGTTTATTATGTAGGATTAAAATGCACACCTCAGCTCAATATTGCAAGCGCAAGCAGACAACTTCTTTGCACACCAAGTTAATACATTCCTTAAGACCCGCAATCTCCGAACAATATACTTTAATTCATGTAGAATTAGTCTGCCAATCAGTGTAACAAGTGGCAGATGTTTGAAACTTATATGGTACCAACAATGTGCTAAAATTATGACCTAACTTTTAAATTCCATTAAAATCGGATAAGTTTTTATGATATGTTAGTCCGACAGACAGTCACGGAACCAAAAAATTTTCTCTGATGTCTAAACCGGATTTCTGCCTTGGAATTTTTGAAATCGGAGACATAAAATATTTTCGTTCTTCAGAACGATTACATAGCTTGCTATCTTACTTTGCCATCGGTAAGATCGGAAGCTAAATTAAAACAATAAAAGCCCTTTTACTCCTGCGCCCACGTTCAAGATTTTTTTTTCCCAATAGAATATCAACAATAGGAATCATAGATACGTCTTTACTTAAGGGATTTAGACCTCAGCGCCGTGATATCAGTTTACTTGCGGTTCTCTTATACTTAAGCCCTTTTTACTGTCTCACTAACCGGATAGCTTAACAAGTGTCAATCAAAAAGGGCCGGTTTCCACTTTTGTCTTGACTCTCTTCTTGTACCTTACCCTAACTTTCACAAAAAAATGACGTATTGGTTTTCATAAGAGCTTCTAAAAAAAATGCCGCTCAAAAAAAAAAAATGTATATACTAGAGAAAAAACTTAGTGTTATGTAGGTCCGACAAATAAGACCTTGTGTAGGGGTTTTTGTAGGGTTTGGATAGGGCCTAAAAAAGATTTTTTTTAGGTTATGTTAGGGGTAAAAATCCATTGTAGAACTTGACAATGGACCTCCTAACTGCTTCCCCACTACAATCTCTGTCACCTTCCTTAAAAAAAAAAAAAAAAAAAAAAAAAAAAAAAAAGCTCAATGGGAATTTTTATTATTTTTTTTTTATTCAATTGAAGAGACCCAATTTTAATTTTTTCAAGTAATGCCTCAACGATGCAAACAAGCCACATTCTCACCCTCAAGGGGTTAAAACTTTTATATATATATTATTATTATTATTATTACCACCCCATTTTTTAAAATTAATTCTTGTAAGAGTTTAACAGTAGCACCATTTAGACCACACTTAAACCTATTATCACTCATCTTTTAGATTTTTTTTTCCCCATTGTGCAACACATTTCAATCCAACACCTTTATATTGATTAAATTAAGGTTTAATGTATTGTACTTTTTTTTCAGTGATTGAACTTTTTTTTTTTTTTTTTAAACGTTTTTTTTATATCGAAAGTTCTAATAACGGTTAAGTATTGATAAAAAAAATGTGTGTAGCATATATAAAATATTCTATTAAGAATATTCTATTAAAAGTATCCTATTTTCATTATATATTCCTGTTTTCATTTATATTAAATAATAAAAAATTGAAATATTAATTTACTAATCAGGTAAACGTTAAATCAAATTGTTTGATTTAATCTATCAATATCTATATACATTTATGCAAAAGTCAACGTATGTGCGTATATTTGCGAGTGTGTGTATGTATGTTCTTTATACAAATCTACAGTTTTAATCTGATCTCGATGAAAATTTGCCCACTTGACCTTCAAAGCAAGGAAAAAATTACTGTTTACATAAATTATCGAAGTGTAGTACACAGGGGTACGGGGAACAATTAATGAAGACGGGTCAAAGTAATGAATACCCTTTATGATGCATATCTTTGAAAATCTCTAAAAAAAAAAAAAAACAGTAATATTTTTATGTACAGTTTAGTAATAATCAAATTTAGGAAAGGGTTCCATTTTGGATGTTTGCAAAAGAAGAGGGGGTATAGAAATATGTGGGAGAGATAGAATATAGATAATCTGGCATAGTCAAATAATTTAAATGTTTCATGATGGTAGTGTATAAATTTATCAAATTAAAATAACACTCCGTAGCAAAGCACGGGTATCCAGCTAGTATTATATAAATAAATTGGACAAGCATATGCTTTCAGCAACACAGTGTGCAATTTAACAAATAGAACAAGTTTTTTAATCAGCAAAATTGGCACAGCCCTATCAAGATGGCGTCATTTAAAAGTGTACTTCAGCAATAACTTATGAGCTATTTATTTTAAAGAAGTGAAACAAATTTATTCATTTTCATTTAAATTTCCTGACACCTGTTTCAAGAGATGATATTTTAGGGCTATCCTATAATTTTCCTATTATTGGATTACACTTAACATAACTGCAAAGTTTCAAATTATACTCAAACTGAACTATGTATAAATGTGTGCTTTATGAGATCAGGTGTGTTACAGACATACAGACAATCAGACATGCACAGGAATGTATAATAGGATCCTCGTTGCATGCTACAAACCCTAAAAAACAATGTCATTATTATACCGTTTATTTAAATCATTATTGATCATAATATAGATTAATTTCAGAAAAATATTAGAACACGGAGTCAACTTAAACACTGACTCTATTTTTTTCTAATATTAATAAGTAACTCTTAGCATGCCAGTCTAGTGCAGTTTTATGATTTTCTTTTTTTTCTTTTTTTTTTAAGGTTGCATTGCATATTCGGAAATATTAGACATCTGGGAAGGAGAAAAGAAATCTCTTTGGCTAAATGATTCGAGAGAAGGAAGTAAAATTGAATAATATACGATGGAAGTAATACGAGAAGGCTGAGGTTAGATAAAAAGGGCTATTTCTCAGTGAGGAATGAGCTTAGCCTGCCTCTGACATGTTATCACATGTAAATAAGGCTAGTAAGGCAGTCAGGGGGGCCCCCGGGGGGCGCCCTGATGGATGACCGCCCTCACACCGGGCACCCTCTATAAATCATAAATTAAAGGAATTTATGGAGGAAATGGCTCGGCAAAAAAGGACTTTTGGCCAATACAGAGCGGCCATGTTGGCTCCATAATCCCTTACAGTTCATATTTCCCTTTTTCCTAGGGATTACTTAGGATTACCCGAGCGAAAATCTTCTCTTGAGATAGGTTGTTTAAAAGCTCCTAGTGTAACCTCTCCTTTCCCTCTCTTCTCCCCTAGTTTAGTATAAAAATAAAATCACAAACCAACGCTTTGACTCATAGTAATAATATGAGAGAATTTCGCTGCTTTCTTTACCTTTTCACGCCACTTTACAGAGGCGACCTAAATTTTAAAATTACAATGTCAATAATAAAATAAATCTTTGAATTAGATGAATAAATATTAACTTATAATAAAAAAAAAAAATACGTGTGGTGTCGCGGGACCCCGGTAGGAACGAAGTTCCTTAAATTTTTCAATAAATATAAATTATAAAATCACATAAAATGCTAAAGAGATATAAACTGATAACTACGATTTATTTACGATATTTATAAAACCAAGTGACATATTATTTGACATATAACAAAAATAAACAAAACAAGTAACAGGGTTCCATAATAACATTTTTTCCCGTCTTTTTGAAGCTTACGTTTACGCGAGCGTTGCGCGTGAACGCTTAGACGGATAACGTTTTCCAACGTACTCAGCCGGGGCATTGGTAAAATGAACATGTGTACCAAATTTCAACAAACTCGGTGATCTTTTACTCAAGTTATCGTCATCGGTAGATATTTCGTGACGGATTTCGCGTGACGGTGATTTCATGACGGTGATTTCATGACGGTTATTTCATGACGGTTATTTCATGACGGTTATTTTGTGACGGTTATTTTGGTCGCTTTTTTCGAATTCACTCCCAGGCTCCGAACGTGCCTGATGTAAGGAACTTCGTTCCAAAAACCCTATTCTCATAGTTTCACCTATATTATATTTGCAACCACTTCAGATAGTAGTAGTAGTAGTTACCTAGTACTTCCTACTAGACGGGTAGGACGAACCACTTGTTCGAACCTCGCAATCAGGCCTACAATGGACCCATTTTACTTGCCCTGTGGTGGAGAGTTCCAGCTACTTCACACATCATACATTTGTACATTGTACCGCCGAAGCGAGTATGATGTGGTCATTAGTAAGCTAAAAAAGCGTGCATCAAAGTGTGGAGGAACCAATTTAGATAAATATACTTGGAAATTTAATTTCAAATAATATACATATAAATAAAAATTTCACAAAAATAACTTCTAGATAAAAATAACAGGGATATTCTAAGAAGGGTTGGATGTTGGTACATAGAGAAATACAAACGTATCAGCTACAGAGAGGCACGCTTAATTTAAAGAGCTAACTCATGGTTTCAAATGATATTTGAAGTGGGAAAAATTGGTCCGATAAACTCGAAATGAACTTTCTCATAATATGGTTATAGTTATATTAAATGTATATTCTTTATTATCTTCTTTAGACACTACTTTTGATTGTTACTCCCATATACATAAAACAGAGGGTAGTAACAATTTAAAGAAGGTGTACACTATGTTCTTCTTTAGACTGTTACTTCCCTTTTAACAACTGAAGTGTGATATTGATTTGTCCCAAATTACATTGGACTAACTAAACATCACTTTGTCTTAATTGTTTAGTTAGTCATTTATATTCTAAAAAAAAACACTGGGGAGTAACAATCTAAAGAAGTTCCATTCTAGCATTTTATAAAATTTAATTATAATAAAAGCGACCACGCTGGTATGAGAGGAGGCTATTTGCATTATTATAGTCTCATTTCATACCTGTGGTTTCATATTGAATACCTCGGAAAATATTTTTTTTTTTTTCAGGATGGGAACTAATATTTTTTTTTTTTTTAAATCGTCATAAACATATTTAATGGAATCATTTACTATAATTGTTGTGTTGTTTTTGATGTATAGAGGGTAGGGGTGAACATAGAACTAAAATTCGTGGATGATTTTTGTGAAAATGTACCCTCAATGTTGATTATGTATATCATTAGAAGTCAAATAGTAAATTCTTTAAAAACTACTTTTATCTACGACTTGCACTGTAAGTGGGCTTTACAATGCTAATAACAGGGAGGGAAGTAACACTTCCCTGGGAGTGAAAAAACAATCATACCAACTTAAAAGGTATTTTTTTAGGTAAATGTTAAGTATTATGTTGGTAGTAATGTTTTTTTTTTAGCTGTTTTGTTTACTATTTTTTCGGGAAGGTTACTTTACGTTATCATACAAAGTCTTTAAATTAAAAACAAACTAAACGTAATTAAATTAAAAACGTATATATTTAGTGTAAAAATTGTTATTTTAATAAATCAAGTAACTAAATATCAGTTTAAGGTGTTTAAATTACTTGAATTTGTAGGTAAAACTTTTATATTTACAAATTTAATAGCTATTACCCATGGTGCTCTAGTCGTAGATAAAATTTAATACGCAACATGGATCGAAGTATTTCTGCTCTCGGGATTATCTCCCTCGGCAAGGAGCTAACTCATGTATCTCCCTCGGCCTTGCGGCCTCGGGAGCTAATGAAGTTTTCTCCTTCGGCGGTGCCTCAGGAGAAAACCTAACCTCGAGCAGGAAAACATACTTCTCTCCCTTGTTGCGTAAATAACTATTTTGGACTTAAGGGACCAACTAGTAAATATACAAAAACAAATTGAAATCTTATTGTTGCGTTATCACAATAATATTAATATTTACTTGCGTCATGTGTTTCATATGGGAAAACTTGACGAAATAGTTTTGGATATAGTGGCTATAAAAATATAATAGAAAAACAAAGTTTTTTTTTAAAAGGTGTTATAACAAACTTTATATACTAAAATTGTCTTGCTTCAAGCTAATATTTTCGAAACAAATCCTTGCTGTGCCCACATATTCTATTAATAACATATGATTTGGAAAGGACAATTGATTGATATAACTACGTATTTAAAATTTACCAATTTATTATAATTTATTTATTTAATAAAATATTTTTTGAGTTCCCAACAGCAATAATCGCTACAAGTGGGGTCCTCAAGTATATGCAAGAAAATACTCACATGGTTCTTGTCGCTTGTGTAACCATTAGGGTTGGAATATCGAAAGAAAATATCGATATTTCCGATATTTCGACATCGAGTGAATGAAAATCGATATCAGTCAATATATCGAAAGAAATTCCTATGTATCGAAAACCTACCCAACTACGCCAGTTTTCCCAAATGATAAGAAAAAAAAGAAAAAAGCCCTCCAGCTTTTTTAATGTTTTTGAGGGCTGTAACAGACCTAAAACTGGTCTATTCGATATTTTCTACAAATATCGATGTTGCCGATATATCGAAAGATCAATATTGATATAAAATATCGATATTTTCGATATATCGATATCGAAGTCCCAACCCTAGTAACCACGCTCTGCTCTGCTACCAATTATGTCGTGACATAGTTAAAATGAAGAAATATGCACCAAGTTAAATAACTATGAAAAAAGTTTATATTTTTCACTCTTTTCGTTATTATACAAAAATGAAATTAAGAAAAAAATCTTAAATATAGTTTTTATCTGCTTCCATGGCAACGCACAATGTTTTTTAAACTTAAGCAAAAAAATACTAAATAAATCGCTTTCGCGACATTAATTTTATTAAAAATCTGATTCAATATTATAATATCGTAGTGTAGACAGCAGAATGCGTTTTTATTGTGATCAAAATAGGGCTGATGTTAAGTTATTTATGCAGTCGCATACCCTGTGGATAAGGAGCATCCGACTAAAAAGATCTTTCGGATTTGTCCCTTCGCATCTATAAAAACTGTCAATCAATTTATTTCCATCAATACAATGCATATAGGAAACCATATGTCGGGTATTCAAACTTCCATTGAACGTGAAACTATGCAAATATTGTCTAAGGAGTAATATGTTTGTATTTACTTCTAGCCTGATCCCCTCAGTGAAGCCTTTGTAAACAAGCCGTCGTACCCTTCGGATAATTCAATGAAAGACAAGAAAAAAATCTCGGACTGTAAATACACACACACAGGCTCAATACTAACAAAATTATACATTTTAGACTTATACAGTGATTGTTTCATTAAAATAAAAATTCTTTCTTCAAATATAAAAATTGACTGCCAATTAATGTGGCACATAGCTTCCTCACGTCCTATCGCATAAACTATAATGATGTCATCCTTTTTGTAACCTATAATAGTTATATAACTTATTTTATTTTTCCGCTTTTTTAAATTTTTTCAATACAATTAATTTATTTTTAATAAATAAAAGTATAAATTTAGCAAAATTTAAAGAGTGCAGATGGTTTATCGTCGAACTAGCCGTGGCCTACTTTCGATAAGCCATCAAAATTGTTTAAAAAATGAAATGAGTAGGTACATTTAAAGAGATAGGTGTAAATAAATATATATTTGTGGGCATTTGGAAGAGAAACAAATGGGCGCAGAAGGTTAAATCTTATAAGGGACAAACAATGGACTAATTATGACCTTTTAAAAATTAGTTGTGATTTCTTAGCAATATCTCATTCAATTTATAATTTCTAAGTGATATGAACCGTAGTTGGATATTTTTAGTTTATACTGTTCAATTGTAACAACTCATTTGTATAAGAAGTTTTTTTTTTTTTTTTTTTTTTTTCATTATATCGAAGTTTACCAATGATCATTTAATTTATCCTTTGTTTGATATCATCATCGAAACTATATTTCTTAAGAATGACTTATGATTTTATTATTTATTATACTTGTACTATCTTTACATAAAAATGAATAAATCGTCCGATAAATCTCATTTCATAATATATAATAAACTATATAGGTGTATATACTATAAGAAAAAAGTGTCTGAACTATTCTCTGAAAGAGATTTTTATAGTTTAAATAGCTGGTTAATAACAACTAACCAGAATGAAATTTAAAAAAACAAAAAAAACTGCTAATTGCTGAGTGAGGTACATATAGCTTCCTCGAATCCTTTTACGTACTGTAATGATTTTATGTTTTTACAAGCCAATAATGTCTATAATTTGTTTATTGTTTCTCCCGTTCATTTAGTTAAAATTAAATAAATAAATACATAAGAAATTTTAATAAATTGCATCCATGAAAATTATACGTGTGATGAAAATACAAGAGATGGAGAATTTGAAGGGTTAAATTAATAGGACTAAGAATGGAGGAGATAGACGTGACAACTGAATTTCTGTGATAGATGGGAATATGATGACGATGACACAACAGCCATTACGAAGTGTCAACATTGTGGTCAATGTTTTGATGTGTTGATTCAGAATAATCAAACTTTAACTATACTAGTTAAACTTAACGTAATGTTTGCCACCAACGAGGTCTTAACGAATAATACTTTTTATTTTAGTAAATATTATTTTAATTTAAATCAAATTATAATTACTATTTACAACGGGAGACAGACAGAGAAAAATAGACTTCAGCGCCGGGATTCGAACCACGGGCCTCATAATATATCCAGTATAGACGCTCTAGCCATGTAAGCTACACTGAAGAATAATTTACTCTGTCGATAACGATACCTAGTCCCGAATTAAGCTTTCAAACTTTTCTACAAGTCTAGAAGTCAACATTTACTACAGTAGAACTAGACCGAGAAATAACGCTTTTAATTACATTGTACCCAATTAGTACCTGTACCTAGTACAAACAATTAGAAATTAAAATTTTTTCAAGGAAGTAAATATTATTTTACTGTCGTAATTGTATTACGTTCTTTTCAACCTTTGACTTATTGATTTACTGTTTAATATAAATTAAAAATAAAATCTAGTTAATATTATAATGTTATGTCACATATGTGGACAGATATGACAGCTTCGTTGCTTTATAATTTAATATACTAACTAAATATAATATGAAAAAAAGGGAGCGTCAAAAGAAAAAAAATGACAACGATGGAAGATACATTGTATGGTATCTTCAAGGAAGAGTTGAAGAGTCAATTTCCTGCCATCTACTGCCCCTTCTCAAACGCAGGAAGGAGATAAAATAAAATGGATATAGTAGGTTCTCATAAAGCGAGAAATATATTAGGATAGTGTAGAGGGAAGAAAATGTGGCCACTAAGTCTGTTAAAGTTCTGAATCAGACTTAGTTGATCTAACAAGTCAGGGGTTAGTCCTAGTCAGGGGTTGGTCCGAGACAGGGGTTGAATTCTGTAACTAACTGCTCTATCTACTCGTTGTCCAGGCCTATATCTCCCCTCACGACATCCATCCTAGATCTTAATCATGTTAACCATATTTATGTCTAGCCATGGACCAAAGTGCTTATACTATATACTACTATAAATCTTTATAAAGAAATGAAGATAGCATAAAGATCAAAGTTATGCGACATTTATTTTAAGTTATTATTGACAATAAAATCTGTGAAAAATACATTTTCTTTTGGGCAATTTTTTAGATTGTTACTCCCCTTATGAAAAACAATAGTGTGATATTCGTGTGTCCAAAAGTACATTGACCTGAACATCCCTTTTTCTTAATATAGTTATTTAGTCAAAGTCATTTATATCCTAAGAGGAAATAGGGGAGTAATAATCTAAATAAGTACATTCTTTTGTATATGTTGGGTAATAAAAGTGTTACCTAAATATAAACTACATCTTTGAAAATAAGGTGTAAGTTGTCGGAATGTTTATGTAACCAGAGAGTGCATTATTGGTTTGTCGTTTCACTATTGGTACCTGTACCAGTTATCTTTTTGATGATAATTTGTATTTTGTTTTATTATCTTATTTATATTAGCTTAGTTGCCACAGATGTATGCTTCGATGCAGCACTATTAAATAATGTAAATAAAATAATCAAAAAATAAATACTAACATACTTAATATGTAAATACACATTAAAACATATTTGAACCTTTTATAAAAAATTAAAAATGACATTTTATCATTCCCTCTGCATATTTTCTCACTATAGTGTGTCATTGTTAGGAGATATTTTTTTAACTATTTCAATCTATTATTCTCTCTATTCAATCTACTCTTAACTATTTTTCTCTGTATGTTTCCCGTAGTTAATAATAATTATAATTTGATTTAAATTAAAATTTAATGTTCCGTAGTATGAATACTACCAAAAACGTAAAAATGAATTTCTAATGGATTGTACTAGATACAGGTACTTATTGGGTACTTTATAATTATAAGCGTTATTTCTCGGTCTAGTTCTATGTCATTAATGATGACTTTTAAGATTTGTGGAAAAATGAAAGCTTAAATTCGGGATAAGATATCAATAACGTCAGAAGAAATCTTTCTCCAGTGTAGCTTAGTTGGTAGAGCGCTATACTGGTAATTTAGAGGCCCGTGGTTCAAATCCCGGCGCTGGAGTCTATTTTTCTCTGTATGTTTCCCGTAGTTAATAATAATTATAATTTGATTTAAATTAAAATTTAAAGTTCCGAAGTATGAATACTGCCAAAAACGTAAAAATGTATTTCAATCCTCTTGGAAGTACATACATTCAATACACTCCATATCTCATCAGTTATCTCTATATCACCACTGTTGCCTCTTAATCTATGATTCCATAATGTCATCTTAATTATTATGAAAGTAAAGTTCATAAGGTAAAGTTAGTACGTATTACGTACAGTACATTTCATGTACCACAAGAAACAAATCTGAAAACGATAATCCCCACATTAAAATGTTTTCATTTATCACAATAAATTGGGACACTTCACTCGATTATATATAAATGATAGAGAATAAAGTATAGTAGTCAGTAAATGGCATTGTGGAATACATTTATGTTATCAAGTGATAATAAGGTACAAAAATTTGCAATAAATTCTGTATTGTATATGAAATTGAATAATTCATGAAACTTTTTTTTTCTCATACAGAGTTATTTTTGTTAGGTTGATGGAAACCGTAGCTCGGTTTTGAAAAAGGAAACAACAGAAGTAGAGAGTAAAGTTTCAACAGAGGAAATGTTGAGTATCTCCAAAGTATTTATTGCAGACTCGTGTCTTTTCCCAAGTTGTTCTTTCAAGTCATCGAGAGACGGATGAGTTACTCGGTTTCGCTTTGAATCCGCGACGGTCCGATCGATAGAGCGCTTCCTTGGAAAAATATGACGGAGTTTGGATCCGTTCAAGCGGATGCGGACTTTGATTATTATTGTTAGTTGGTTGGTATGGGAGGGAGGACACGGGAACATCAAGCCTTGCCGGAGAGACTTGCCTCATATAACGACCCGAACAAACGGTCGGTTGATCCACCTCACAAGAATCGGAAAACTCCCTTCCCCACAGAATCCTCCTTCACATTTTCCGCTAAAATAAACATTTTGGAGCCCGTTCGTTTGTAACTCAGCCGAATCGTTTATCCTCTACTAGAAATCCCCCCCTCGTATAATAAGAAAGAGATACGAGACTCTATCGTCGCGTCTTCTAGGACCCCCAACTCGCCTTCCTGTTTACCCTGTATAACTAAAGAAAACACCAAGAGTTTTCTTCCCCGACAATTCTTCTCTACTTCGGGGCCCACGTCGGGTTCTTGGCAATATCAAAATATTTTGTTAAGCTTCATAAAAGAAACTAAATTGCTCTATATAAACCCTTTTACATCGATTCCTTGGAGAAAACCGACGCCCTAACACAACTGGACTACAAATTTTATCATTACATATGGATAAAAACTTCTTTATAAAACTTTAATATGAGGTTCATTTTAAAAACATTGTAGTCATTTATAATTATAAGTATTTAGGTTCCAGAACATCGTGCAAAGACTTAAAGAAGGAAAAAGAAACTAATGAGTCGGATATGTATAAAGTATAGAGTCTCCTCTGATATAATGACGAACACCGGTTCGTGTCCTCTACACACAGGGGAACTTGGTTTGTTCTGCCGGCGAACCGAACAAATGTTTTTCAACCCGATGGAATCCAAGTTCGTTACGAACCAAGTTCGTTTACCTCTACACACATGGGAACTTAGTTCGTACGAACCAAGTTCGGCGAACCAAGTTCCCATGTGTGTAGCCCGCTTTAAAAGGAAAAAAATGTTGGGATTTAAGATAAACCAACGAGCATTGTCACACAAGTTATTAAAAAAATACAACTAATTGGTGCTAACTTGGTGCGTAGACTTCCGCGGGTAGACTCGTTATAAACAGCTTGGGTTTCTGGTGAAGGTGAAATTGCCGTCACGAAGGATTTGAAGTCTGAGGTTTCGCTTCCATTGCTGGAAGCATCTTCAGGGTTGTGGTGCATCGTGATGTTGACTTGAAGCATACACAAGATGAATCTATGAGTTCATCTTGTGTTTCAACATCACGATGCACCACAACCCTGAAGATGCTTCCAGTAGTGGATGCGAAACGTCAGACTTCAAATCCTTCGCGACACAGATTTCACCTGAAACCCAAGCTGTTTATAATTGGTGCTAGACAAATTTTTTCAAAATTCATTTATCTTCACAATGGTGTACAGTATACAATTTATATTTTAATTTTGTCCACTGTATATAACTTTACTTATATGTATAATATTCTTCTTTGACAGTGTACGTAAAAAGTTTAAGCAAACCGGTAAATTTTGCAATACGTCAACCAACTAATTAGGGTTACCCATGAGAAATTACAAAAACCAATTAATATAAAAAGCTTTAGAAGAAAGATTTTATTTACTTGCATCTTTACCAGAAAATTAAGTTATACTAGTTAGAATCAGGTTACATTTCTGTATCATCAAAAAGAGTCGAGAAATAGAAATGGGAACCAGTTGTCTGTGACAGACTAGAGGGTTTATAATCATGCCGATTTTTGTATACATATAGTTAGTTATACTTTATGGCGAGGGGTAGAAGAAGATTTAGTCCCGGTGACTGGCGGCTGTATGTGACCTAGCCTTACTTGTCCGGTTTAGGGTTACGAGGCGCTTCTCATTTGGTTTTTTTATATTTGATTTTTATATTTATCAGTTGCCGAAGGCTGGTTGGCGACGCGTGCCTCCAGGTGTCCCGTATGCAGATGGCATATATTCTAAACTACCTGGGACACCCCCCATACTTGTACCCTTCCCAACTTCCGTATTCAGACTTATCCTTAACCCCTTTTCGCTATTCAATATTTCAATAGTTTAACAGTGTATTCTGCGTGTGTCCGACCTACACAGATGGGGCCCATCACCTGCGCTGAACACCCTTTCTATCTATGCATAATTTTCAACAATCTCTTACCCCCCTCTTCATTTCTTATTCGGGGTAAAAAGTCTACCCGTGCCAAATCAGAATCACACTCGACGAAATAATGCCTTCTAACAAGACAGGCATTTTCAATTCAAACGCACTTAGTCAACTTCGATTAGTCCTATATATTGTAGCACTTATCTCCAACAATTTTTTTTTTATTAACTAAAAATACGTTAAAAAGGTTTACTAAATACAAGAGCACTTCACCTGATAAGTTTATATCACAAACTGGAAACAAAGTTACTAAAACATTCAAAAGAACTATGTGTATACTCTTTAGATACTATGTTATAAGTTATTTGAGGAAATGTTATATACTTCGAATGAAAGTTAAGATAGAGATACACATGAAGTCAAATAGGGGAAGTAGCTTGCATGCCAAAAGAGAGAATTTGCCAATAACTGGCTTACTAAGGATTTTTATAGTTTTTATCTGCTTGCTTGCCAGCTACAGGCATGACATTNATATACTTCGAATGAAAGTTAAGATAGAGATACACATGAAGTCAAATAGGGGAAGTAGCTTGCATGCCAAAAGAGAGAATTTGCCAATAACTGGCTTACTAAGGATTTTTATAGTTTTTATCTGCTTGCTTGCCAGCTACAGGCATGACATTTAACATATCCAAGTGCAAGTATGTAGCTGTCATGTTTTTGTTCAAGCTACAGGCATGTGTATCTCCGCCTTATAGATGCTATGTATAAGTTATTTGAGGACATATTATACACTTCGAATTAAAGTTAAGGTGGAGATACACATGCTGTCAAATGGGGGAAGTAGCTTCCATGCCAAAAGAGAGTATTTGCCAATAACTGGCATACTAAGAATTTTTAGGGTCCGTAGGCAATAGCCAAGGATCTATCCCCCTATCTCGCTTATATGAAGTGCAAAAAATCTGAAAAAATTCCTGAACATTCTTCTACCAAAAGTAAAGATACAACTTTTTGGAAATTTCGAAAAAAAAATATTATTTTATTTTTTATTGACAAAATACGTTTTTTTTATAATTATGGTCTTTTCGATGTATTTTTATGGCTGTTTTCCGGTTCAATGGCAAAAAAATACAATACAGTGTTGCCTACGGACCCTCGCTGTGTGCTGGCTAGCATACACTTGACCTGTTTATTATTGTTTTTATCTGCTTACTTGCCTGCTATAGACGTCCCATTTAACATATACGTGCAAGTAGCTGGATTCTTTTTTTATGCAAACTAGAGGCATGTGCATGCGCATTTCCACCTTTCAAAAATGTTGCAAAGTTGATATTCATTTGCTAAGAATGCGGTCCTTTAAAAACTAAAAAAAACCCTTAGAAGAGCAACGGCTTCTTACTTGAATAGTTAGGGGAAGAGAGTGGTGTAAACAAACTTGTGNAGTATTTGCCAATAACTGGCATACTAAGAATTTTTAGGGTCCGTAGGCAATAGCCAAGGATCTATCCCCCTATCTCGCTTATATGAAGTGCAAAAAATCTGAAAAAATTCCTGAACATTCTTCTACCAAAAGTAAAGATACAACTTTTTGGAAATTTCGAAAAAAAAATATTATTTTATTTTTTATTGACAAAATACGTTTTTTTTATAATTATGGTCTTTTCGATGTATTTTTATGGCTGTTTTCCGGTTCAATGGCAAAAAAATACAATACAGTGTTGCCTACGGACCCTCGCTGTGTGCTGGCTAGCATACACTTGACCTGTTTATTATTGTTTTTATCTGCTTACTTGCCTGCTATAGACGTCCCATTTAACATATACGTGCAAGTAGCTGGATTCTTTTTTTATGCAAACTAGAGGCATGTGCATGCGCATTTCCACCTTTCAAAAATGTTGCAAAGTTGATATTCATTTGCTAAGAATGCGGTCCTTTAAAAACTAAAAAAAACCCTTAGAAGAGCAACGGCTTCTTACTTGAATAGTTAGGGGAAGAGAGTGGTGTAAACAAACTTGTGTCTGTATAAGGGTACCTGCCCTTTTGTACACCTAACTTTTTTTTGTGTGTGAATCCCTTTTTTTACCCCAAAAACGGGATTAAGTCAGTAGATGGTTCACCCCTATCAAGGATTACATTATAATGACTAGCTATCAAGCAGGTTGTATTGTTCAGTCTCCCTTCTTTCCAAGCTCTGGGAAAGCAAGTACCCTTCATTGTACCAATTTCTGTATAAGTATACTTTTTTGTGTTAAAAGTAAACGTTATTTTTACCTCCCGTGTAATTCTATTGTATGGAAATAGTTTTTACACGAGTGTTTTGGGTTGGATTCTCCTTTTTTTTGTGTGTGTGAAATTTATAACTATAACCCTTCAATTCAACAGGTCATAGCAATAATAATTTGCTGTCTAACTTTGAAAAATTATTTGATACTACCATTTTTTTTTTTTTTTTAAATTCTATTTTTTACAATGAAGGGTGTTTTAAAGTTTTTTTTATTATAAAAACTTATTTTTTTCAGTATTTATACACCAAAGGAAGGACTGAAAGGGAAGGAAGATTGCGGCTGCGCCAGTTCGGATTAGGCGAAAGAAATAGTAAAGACACAATTTATCCTTTGTGTTTTAAGTTATGGTTTAAATGATCTGCCAATTAGTGTGGCACATGAATTACCCACGTCCTACCACATACTTTAATAATGTCGTGCTTTTTAGGGTTTCGAGGTCGTCCTAGAAACCCTTATGCTTTTGGTAGTGTGTCCGTCCGTCCGTCCGTCCGTCGCAACTTCGATTATATCTCCCAACCTACTGACGCTAATGACTTGAAATTTGGTATATAAGTTAAACTTTTTTGCCCAAAAACAGAAAACCTATTGCGAACTTTAACACTCCAAATTTCTGCGATCTGCGATCAATTGCGATCACCGCGCAATATTTTACATTTTTTGTAATTTTCAAGTTGGGTATCATTTCAAAGGTATTGAAATGTAGATTACAAATATGTATCGCATTTTCAAAATGGCGGCCATTTTACCCCCCAAAAAATTCAAACAAACCCAAAATTTACCCCACCTGCACTACCCCATTAGAATAGGTCCTAAAATAAGGCAAAAATACATAAATATAAATCTCT
>KZ651130.1:202152-213113 GCA_001010745.2 Gerris buenoi
TTTTCACGAAGATCGACCCAAAAAAAAAAAAAATCGTCCTAGGATGTAAACATTTTTTATCTACTCGCGGCAGCAAAATTAAACATTACTTAAGTGTTTTTAGGCTGGAAAGTACTATTTCGCTGATTTGTCATTAAAATATTATAAACAGGCAGGAAAGTAGTTAAAGAAAAGACTTTTTAAGTCCACGTAATGAAAAAATTGATTTTAGCTTTGTTTTTTAGGCTCTAAAGTTACTATTTCACAGCCTACCATGGAAAAAATTATTTTATCTTTAAATTATTTTTCCCTCTTGTTGTCAATCTGTAAAAATTTAATTGTTTTATTACTTGATTAATAGTATCAATTTAGCAAATTTGAAGAGCGCAAACGGTTGAAATAAATATAGGGTCTTCTGTGATGATATACTTTTAACGATTTAAGTGTAAATAAATATACGATTGTGCGCATACAACAATAGACTAATTATGACCTACTATCAAAATATCATTAAAATTTAATGAGTAGTTATTAAGATATAATGTTAGTTCCCAAACATAATTTTACGTCAGGCTGACAGACCGACAGACTACAGTCTGTATGAAACAGATTTCTGCCTTGGAACTCTTATATATTTGAAGAACGAAAATGGTTTGTCGACGATTTTAAAAATTATAGGACATAAATTCGTTTCAGACATCAGGTAAGATTCGTTCTATGTCTGTCTGTCGGTCTGTCTTTTGCTCAATTTTTGCAAACCAACATATCTTAAAAACTACTCGTCCGATTTTAATGAAATTTGGATTAATTTAAATAGGTTGTGAAACCATAAAATAATTAAAGTATTCGAAATAAGACTCGAGGAAGTAATACCCTAACACTGATTTGCAGAATATTTTTTAAACATTTGTGATTTTTTCATATAAAATATATACATTTAGCTATATTTATATTCCTCTAGTATTATTACTATTATTAGCTATACCTACTACTTACACCCTCAAGATGAGTAGAATATACTACATATATGCTACACCCTCGACTCAAACGTATTTTATGTAAGAGTTACAATATTATGATAAGGGTAAATCAAATCAATCTTACGTTAAATGCAATCTACCAGACCAGTTAACCTTCAATATATCAAGGGATTTAGAAAATTAGGTTTCTTTTTAAATCCGAAATATTACCTACATTTGAATTTTTTTCTCACAATTTTTCTTTACACATAAAACTAAATAAGCTATAAATATGTCTTATGTATAGCTAAATAATATATAAATAGATTTTTAAAATTAGCTTCTTAAAGTGAAAATGGTTTACAGATAGTGAAATAAACCAAGATGGCCATTTTTTAAAATTATTTTTAAACCAAAATTGAAATTATTTTTATACAAACTGTTTTTGACTATATAAAAGAAGAATCCAATTTATCAATTTAACCCTTTCGGGTTTATTTTTTTTATTTGTTAAAATCTTTGTCAACTGACTTATAAATACTATAAAGCGAACTTATTATTTAAGGAAAATTAATGTACATATTCTTTAAAAACGGTTCTTAAACTTTAATATGATATCTCAAAGTAAGTATATATATAATACAAAAGATATATGATACTTCTTTTGATTGTTACTCCCCTATGTTTATTTGATTCCGTCGACTCCAAAGGGGTCGGGAAGCTTTGTAATCGTTCTGAAGAACAAAAATATTTTCTGTCTTTGATTTCAAAAGTTCCAAAACAGAAATCAATTTCAGATATTAGGGAACATTTTCGGTTCCGTATATCTGTGTGAAAATTTTAATGAAATTTGTATGGTAGGTCATAATTATAGCTCATTGTTGGTCCAATAGGTATAAGTTTCAACCTTCTGCGTTGATTTGTTCTCTTCCAGATGCACACAAACGTACATTTAATTACACTTATATCTTCAAAAGTGCTATTTGATTTCTATGGAATTTTTATAGTTTATCGAGATCGAGAGTAACCCGCAGTTTTAATCCTGCTGCATTATTTAACTTTTGCTAAATTGATACTTTAATTAATGAAAAAATACCAAACAATTTTGATTTTATTCTTGTAAAAGCATAAAATCAATAAAGTACGTGATAGGATGCGTGGAAGCTATGTGCTATACAAATTGCCAGTCTATTTTAGATTTTTTTTGGAAAAGAGAATAGTTAATTTAAAAAAAAAAATAGAAACTTTTGGACCAAGTAATTATCACATTTCTGTTTTTATAAGAGGAGTAACAGTCTAAAGAAGAACATTCTTTATACCTTCTTTAGTTTGTTACTTTATTTAATTGGTTAATTAATATGTAATTAACGACTTAATTACTAGCGATTAGTATTAATAATGAATTGTAATTGAAGATTTATATATTTCGTAATAACACACAATATATTATAAATGTTATAATTTATAACCTTTTATAAGTATTTTAGGATAACTAAAACCTTTAGAGATCCTGGTTCCATAAATATCACAAAACAACTTTTTATCCTTCCTTTAAATTTTTAGGTTTTCCGATTTCAAGTGCATCAGAGGGAGCCTACAATTTTTTCAACTGGAACAAGTTTTGAACCAAGTAGTTTATAAGTAAAGATAATCTGGGTGAACCAATATACATACTTGCTTATACATAAGCAGCTCTTATATAAGTACCTGGACTATAAGATTACGTTCTCCTATGCAAGTACCAGCTATTATACAAAAACCTGGAATATAAAAGTACCCGTATCACTAAAACCTTTAGAGATCCTGATTCCTCTCTCTAAATACTGTAATTAAATATATGTTATGCTGATACTATAAAGGATCCGTTATTGATTTAATGATATCTTATACATGAATTCCAAAGACTTGATGGTATAGTTTAGTGAACAAAGAAGTACATATCTAGAAGGAAAAGGGACACTGGTCGGTTGAATTGTCTTTGGAAAGTTTAGTTGTGAGTTAGCCAAAGCTTTTGTTAGGAACAGTTTGCCCAGTCAGTGTAGCGGCTATCTCTCGGTCTTTCACTCGACTTACCATAACTCCTAGTTCTGACTCCAGCCCTGTTCGTGTCAATCGATAGAATCCTAACACCACCAAAACTAACCAACATTTTCAAATCCTATTTATAAAAATAAGGATCTTTCTGCTACAGGTCTCCTCTCAAAAATATTATCAATAAAAGAGTGTTTTAATTGAAAGATGATTTTATTTAAAAAAATCAGGATTCAAATATGTTATTTTTATATGAGATGGAGTGAAATTGTATTTTAATGTTTCGTTTTAAATTAGACAAAAAAATATCCTCTGTAATTCCCTTTAATTCTATTTACACTGTATCATTCAATGGCATAGTTTCACATTATTAAAATATTGCTGACTATTATATCTGTAGTCAAAACCAAAAAGGTGTTTAGTCCAAAAATGCAACTTTTCAAGAGAGAAAAAACAAACTTTGAACAATGCTAAAAAAAAAAAAAAAAAAAAAAAAAAAAAAGAATACTGAATACTTACAGGTTAATACATATAATGCACAACTTATGTTCTTCAAAATGTACTGTGTAGGACCCACAAGTTTAGGCCATTATTCGCTCAACAGACAGCTACGTATTATCAAAAGATCGAGATAGAGGTATGAACCAATGAGCGAAAGACAGACGGATCACCCTCGGAATGTTTCGAAGATGGTCTATGAAACCCTAACAATAGCACATTACGCGTCTAGTGCGAAAAGTAGCATTTTGCATGCGAGTGTGGAGTTTGCACCCGAGCGACAGCGAGGGTAGTAAAACCAGCGAGCAATGTAAAATGCCGTTTTCGCTCGAGTTGCATACCGTATTTTATCTATGATTGTTAGATTTAAATAATAAATACAGAAAAAACACACTGCCAATTAGTGTGGCACATAGCTTCCTCGCATCCTATCATGTATTTTATTGTTATATTAACATTAACATTTTATTACTTTATTGTTGTATTGTTTATTGTGGAAGAACAATGAATAGTTTTTAGCGATCTTTAACACTTCATAGGGATGTCGCTGTAGGTATTACTAAAAAATTGTATTTGAAAAAAATGTTCGTCTCATTGAATAGATAAGGTTTGATTTTTTCCCCAACCGAAAGTTCCAATTTTAAATTTGAAGTTCACGTTTACGCGTACGTTGCGCATGAACGCTTGATTGGATAACGTTGTCCAACGAACTCGTCCTGGGCATTGGCATAAAGAACGTGTCTATCAAATTTCATCAAAATCGGTCAACATTTACTCAAGTTATCGTCGCACGTTTCATGATTCGCGGACACACAGACCAACAGACAGACACAGACACGGAACCGAAAATGTTCCCTGATTTATTAAACATTCCCTATTTTATTAATTTCCCTATTTTATTAAACAAACAGCAAATTATTTTTTTTAAGTGTAAACAAACTCGCAAATCGTGCGTTAAGGTGAAGAATTCTTCTTTTTTTTACCACCCTAGGGCGGAAAAAAAGAGGAATGTAACAATCATGATAGTAAGGTGTTCTTGTAAATATTTTATCCGTAATCTCTTCCGGTGGGGTGGATACAAGGATGTGAATGGCCGGAGCAACAAGAGTTTAGGGTCAGTAAACACCTGACTCGCTCCAGTTTCACCCTTACATCGCTGGACCAGCCTTCCTTGTAAAATGTATGAGAGGGGATTAGGTATCTGTAAGGGTTTACATTCAAACCCTAACAAGCGTTTATCTGCAGCACAAAGGCTTCTGCTACAAGGAGAGAAGGTCAGTTCCAACCCTTAATACATAATAGAGGTGTGCAAGCAGTGTGAGGCTGTAGGACCCTAGGGTCAAGGGGGAAACTGGAGCAATCAGGTGACCATTCCAGCATCCCTTCTCTCTACCCTCTCTACTCTCTACAATGGACCATAGTACTCACCTATATAATACCACGTATTCGGGGTTTAAAGACCAATTTAAAAAACATTGACCTGTTGTGTAAAAAAATACGTGTGGTGTCGCTGAATACATTAGGAACAAAGTTCCTTATACTTTTCATTAAATATAAATTATAAAACCACACTGTTAAGTCATGCGATACTAATTATACGTGGTAAAGTTTGAAAAGAGACAAAAATAAAAGCAACTAACTGTTTGTACTTGGAGGAGTTAAGGCAAAATTTAAAAAAAAAAAGAAAAAAAAAATGTTTATTATTAATAAAGCGAGCGTCTTGCAATCAATATTTATTTAATAATTAGAAAAAAGTTTATAATGATTACTTTATAGTTAAAGAGTGTGGTTGTAGTATAGTGAGTCCCTTAACCATTTACGTCTCAATCTACTTCTTTTAAAATATTATAAAATGTATCACTTTACTACACAAAAACTTCTGCTTGTATGATATTGTAATTTTACAGGCCTATTTCAATTGTACTTTAGATTAGAGGATGTGTAAGAAGTTTTATTAAAATCATTACGTTAGAACGTAAGATATCGGTATAAACATTGTTTTCTCTATTTCAAACATTTAGATCAGCTTTAATAAATTTAGCGATCTAGTTAGTTCAGGGTTAGTTTTACTAAAAAAATAATTTATAAAAGTTGTTTCTCTCTCTAAATAGATGAAGTTATAATTTTTTTCTGTCCTAAAATTCCAATTTTACATTAGAAGCTTACGTTTACGCGAGAGTTGCGTGCGAACGCTTTGGCGGATAACGTTGTCCAACGAGCTCGTCCTGGGCATTGGTAAAATGAAATGTGTTTCAACAAATTTCAACAAAGAAAACTAAGTAGGTATAATCATTTACTCAAGTTATCGTCATCGGTCGATTTCGTGGCGGTTGGTTTTGTGACGGTCGGTGTAAAGGTTTATTGCCAATGCCCAGGACGAGTTTGTTGGACAAGGTTTAACCGGCCATGCGTTCGCGAACAACGCTCGCGTAAACGTAAGTTTCAAATGTAAAATTGGACTTTTAGGACGGGAAAAAATTCTAACATCATCAATTTAATGTGACAAACAACTTTTATAAATAAATTGTTTTAATATAACCAACACCGACACCGCTATGAAATGTTGAAGATCGTTAAAAACATTAAAGCGGACTACAACCTACACGTCTAAAATAGAGAAAACAACGTTTTTACGTTGTTTTCTTATATCTTACGTTCTACGTCCTAACGTAACTATTTTAATCAAACTTTATATAACGTCTAAAATAAAATTGAAACAGGAATATAAAATTTCAGCCTGATGCAAGAAGAATTCAATGTGTAGTAAAGGGATTTATTTTATAATATTTTAAATAGAGTAGTTGTGAGGGTTAAAATATTGTCCTGTTCCCTAACTACAATCATCCTCTGTAATTATTAACTCATCATGATTAACTTATTTTTCTCAATGTTCACATACTTTTTTCCAGAGCTAACATGCCTTAGAAACTACGTGTCATAGTTTAATGAAATTTGGATGGTAGATCATAATTAGCCTATTGGTGGTTTCAACCTTCTGTTCATATATTTATTTTCACCTACATCTTTAAAAGTACTAACTTAATTTATATTAAATTTAGATGGTTTGTCAAAAGTGGCTCATAGATAGCCCCAGAATAATTTAAAATGTCTGCACTCTTTAAATTGTTCTAAATTCATACTTCATTCATGTAAAAAATCAAAACAATTCTGAGAATTTTAAAAAGGGGGGTTAATTAAATAAGTTTGACAAAAATAGGTTGTAAAATAATAAAGCCATTAAAGTATACAAAATAGGAAGCTTTTTAGGTCACTAATTGACAGGCTATTTATGGATGTTTCTTATGTTATTATTTTATTTTTATTTTTTATTTTATTTTTATTTTTTCCCCCATGTATCTTCCTTCCATGAAGCTTTCATTATTCTTGGATTATATTTTATTGTTAAACTCCGTAGTTTTTTTTTTTTAACTTTTTTGGGCTACTTATAGTACACAATTTAATTCTTTTTTAATTTGTGTAACCTATTTACGCTTATATAATAGTACACCATGATGCCTGAGAGGCTGAAAGGTGATTGGGAATTAAAAATTAACTAACTACGACCGTCGGAAACATAGAATCTCTTTGTAGATAGTTGGAAAGAGGGTCAAATATAGATTGCAAGATTTGTCTCTGACAAAATTCTATCCGGATAAGACAAGTGAAGATAATTTAGAAAATTAAAAGCGTGTAAAATAAACTGACACTCTTGAAGATTGTTTTATAAAATGGATAATAAATATCTTAACATATGATAAAAATCGTAATTTAAAAATAATCAATATTTTAGGTGTAAAGAGAGCCAGCGTGACCGTGTGAATTAAACTTCTTACAACGTCTGCTCGGCCATCACTGAATCATGAGCAGTACGAGATGGGGTTCGATTCCTCGCCGTGACGCTCTGATTTAATGGGGCTCACTATTGATCACGTCATACTCGCTTCGGTGGTACAATGTATAGAGGTATGATGTGTGAAGTGGCTGCAACTCTCTACCAAGGGCCTAAGTGATGGACTAATTGCTAGGTTCCAACAAGTGGTTCGTCCGACCCGTCTAGTTCTAGTACTAGCACCTTACTACCACTAGATTAGGTGTAAAGTACATATTAGTAAGTTCCTTGTATTTTAGTACTAGACGGGAAGGATGAACCACTTGTTCGAACAAAGCAATTAGACTATATTTTAGGCACATTTTACAAACTCCGATGTAAAGAGTTCCAGCCATTTCACATATCATACCTCTTTACATTGTACTGCCAAAGCGAGTATGACGTGATGAACCCCATCTCTTTTCACTCGTGATTCAGTGATGGCCGAGCAGTGACGCCGGCTCTCAAGATTAGGAGTGAAAATAATTCAGTCTTTCACAAATATCTAATAAAATGAGTATGGCATATTAAAAATAAGACTACCTTACAGAGATCTTCAATAATAAATAAAAAATTATGCGAAGATCTTCGATGCATCAAAAAACGACATACAAGTCATTGGTGAAATCAATAAAAATACAATGGATTGGAAATTGCATTTACTCTATGATTTAATTGAACTGAAAGGTATGCTTGTAATACAAAGATGTTCGTCAGCTTCTTTAGGTAGATTGGACTCTAACGAGATATTTACAGATTATGCGGACAATAAAAAAACACATTTTGCATTACTATATAAAATAATAAGTTACTTTAAAGTGTTAATTTACATCAGCTTTTCACAACGTAAATTCAATTAACGTCTAATTTTTCTTTATGAAGATACGGGTGCTTTATTCCAAATTAAATTTTAAGTACGGTTGCTCCGCTTATAATTTACCAGAGTTTGTAATCAATGAAGAAAGGTGTATAAGTATTTATAGTTACTTTATCTATTTTTCCCTTGTCTTAGAAGATGTTTAATGAGGTTGAGGCTGAGGTAGTATTAAAGCCTAGGAAGGAAGGAACGGGAAGGTAGGAGGATTAGGGGGATTATGGGCCCCGGGGATGTCGGCTTATTAAAAGCCTCAAGGGACCGGGTGTGGCCCACTAGGGCCTCCTAGGAACCTTCAGACCCTGGCCACCCCGATGAGCTCTGGGAAAGGTGAAATTGCTCTTGGGATCAATAGCCCCGAGCCTGAGGAGCCCCCAAATTGAATTCCGTGGGCAGGACCCCGCAACTAGATACACCTTGTCACAGCAAGCGTTACAAGACGTCCTTTTTCCTTATCCTGTCCCATTACAACTCGATATATACTTTACAAGACTCCTGGTCCATGCCTTATATAGACCTCCTGTCTCTTCCCTCGCATACCCTCGGGACACCTCCCTACAACAATAAAACAAATGGCCATTCTCTCTTAAAATATTAAAACGATTCCGTCCTTAACTCCACCTCGACTTAGCCAGCACATCATCACCCTCTCTGAATTATTCTGCACGTGGAGAGTTGGTCGACAATGTAACAACTCCAAATAAATTCTCCCACCCTCTTACAACAGTGGTGACTCTATAGTCTGGTGTCTAGAGCTCCATCCTAAACAACATAATAGTTTCCAGTCCGAAGTAGGAAATCACCTGCGATAACGTCCAATGTAAAGTAATAAATAGATACAATGCCCTTTCTTTTTATCATCACAATACAAGAAAATAAAAAACTTAATTTTCCTACCTTTCTAACATACTTCAAATGTAATAGTAATAAAAATAGCACCATGTTCTTCACGACGAAGAGCTGGTTAGTAGTGGAGAAATTGCGCCACTCAATCAATATTATTCGGTTTTGCGTGAGTTTTCGAATTAGGATGATGGTTGTGGGGAGTTATCTTGGGACGGACAACTAACAATTGGTTGTAAGCCTGACACTAAGACAGAACGCTAAAGTAGTAAATCATTTTGCAAAAGATGACTACCATAACCATAAGAGGAAACAGATAGAAGAGAAATTGTGAACTTACGAAGAAAACTTTCTTGCGAGGGCAATGCAACTTATGTGCGAGATCTAAAAATAATTGCACAACTGCCAGCTGTTCCACTTGAAAGTAGTGAAAGCATTTGTGAGAGATATTATTTATATAAAGCGTCGATTGGATGAATCTACAGACTGAAATCGCGACCTTCAGTTGCTAAAAAGATGTCAATGTATGTAATGCATTTTAAATATTAGATGTTTACATCTAGATGGTAATATCTATTAGTAATAATATTATTTTCATTTTCATTCCAAGTTTAACTTAGTAAAAGATCACCGATTTAGTTGAAATTTGGTACACATGTTCATTTTACCAATGCCCAGGCTGAGTACGTTGGGAATTGGGAAACTTTATCCGTCCAAGCGTTTACGCGCAACGCTCGCGTAAACGTAAGCTTCAAAAAGACGGGAAAAAATGCTATTATGGAACCCTGTTACTTGTTTTGTTTATTTTTGTTATACGTCAAATTATATGTCATTTGGTTTTATAGTTAACAGATTATACGTCTTTAGCATTTTATGTGATTTTATAATTTACATTTAATGAAAAATGTAAGGAACTTCGTTCCTACCGGGTGTCCCGCGACACCACACGTATTTTTTAAATTAATTTTTAGTTTTATCACTAAACACATCATTAAGAAATAAATATATGTAATATTTCAATTGATTTTTTAGCTCAACATTTTCAAAGCTCAATCTAGATAATCTGGATTTGACGTATTTACAGTTTGAAAAATGCATTGACACATAATGTGTGCCCCCCCGTACTTCACTGTTTTCTCACTATAAATTAAATATATTTTTATGATTAAACATTCAATAAAAAGTGCATATCATATATGTAGTATTAAAAGGAAGTGTTTTAAAAACCATTATTTTTAGGCTGCATAAGTTTGCGCTATTAGAATTTGATGCTTGTGTTGTTTGAAAATTAGGCTGAATAAAGCGATGGATTGGGACCAGATGACAAGGGCAGCGAAGTAGTTGGGCATGTCGGTGAAGGATTACCTCTACTCGGGTTACAAGGGCACTTCGCAATCTCTTGTCCAACACAATCTTATTAACATTAAGTATTATGGGGCTTGAGGAATTTAAATTAAACATTTTATTATATTTAAAGAATATATTTTAAACTTCTTGAAAAAGAACAGCGAAGAAGGCAGTGAAGCGACAATAATCTCGAAATGTATCTATACATAGAATTAAAGTTTTGTCTGTGCATTCATCAGAATTAAAATTTTTTTTGAACACTTTTCCATTTTATACACTCCAAAAACCGAATCTGGCCTTACCTTCTCGTGTATGTACCTATTATGCACGTGTGTCTGTCACCACTAGTCCGACTTTATAGGCTAGATTTTTTTCAGAGTAGAGCGCAAGCATATTCCACATCTGACCAAAAACCACTTGTGTGGTAAAAAAACACCCCGCCAAGTCTGTGGTCCAAAAAAGTTGTGAAATCAACTTTCTATCCCGCCAAGTGATGTTGGCACTTTCTCCTGACCCATCACTATCAACATAGATACTTTTCAGCTTCTTCTCCTTGGCGGTG
>KZ651130.1:218154-232298 GCA_001010745.2 Gerris buenoi
TTTTTTTTTTTTTTTTTTTTTTTTTTTTTTTTTTTTTTTTTTTTTTTTTTTTTTTTTGGCATTCTGCCATCTTCCATTCGCTCCTCATGTCCAAGCCATCCCAATCTCAGATATTTGATAAATCTTACTACATCTTCACTCTTCAAGATACGATCAACCTTCAATTTTGTATGGATCCTCCCCTCACCATTTTCCCATATTGGTCCACAGATCCGTCGTACAACTTTGCGCTCAAAAACTTTAAGTGCTCTTTCATCTGCTGCTGTTGTCAGGGTCGAAGACTCGGCACCGTATGTCACCACAGGCCGAACCCAGCGCCGGTGCTACACTTTTGGCCGCCACAGGAAAAACGGATTTTGGCCGCCCCATCGAAATCTTTTTTTTTTACCTGGGGGGGGGGGTTGAAAGGTGAAAAGGGTGATTTTTTGGGGCTTTCCTACATTTATGTGTTTGGGTCACAAAAAATAACTTTTCAATATAAAAAATAACTATATTTTCAATATAATTCAATATACAAAATAACGTTTCAAATTTTTGTGTTGAGTTCTTTCGGTAGTGCCCCCAAATTTGAAGCTAAAATTCATTTCTCGATTTCGCATTGGGGTATGATTTTTCTGAACATGTATGCCAAATTTCGTAAAAATCTGCCCAGCATTTTAGGCTCCAGGCGTCTGCACAAACGACAGACAGACATTTTTTAAAAACCACTTTTTTAGACCCAGGGGACATCAAAAGTGTAAATCAATCAAAATCTCAGAATCGAATTTTCGCGCCATCACAATACTTTCTCTTTATATGAGAAAGTAAAAAGAATGTTTAGTCCAATGTAGTTTGGGACCAAGATCCCATTTCTGTTAAATAAGGGGAGTAACAGCCTAATGAAGAACATTTCGTACATCTTCTTTAGATTGTTACTGCCAATCTATTGTTATTTATAAGGGGAGTAACTATCTAAAGAAGTGTATAGGTAACAGAACTGAGCTTTATATTTTTCTATCTCATGTAAAGTGAAAGTAAAAATATTTGTGACGGGGCAAAAATTTGATCTTGAGATTTTGGTGAATTTACGCGTTTTGAGGTCCCCTGACTCCAAAAAAGCGGATTTTAAAAAAATTCTGTCTGACGCCTGTGCAGACGCTTGGAGCCTAAACTACTAGGCTAATTTTGACAAAATTTGGCACCTACATATGTTCAGAAAAATCATACCCAAAATAAATTTTAGCTCCAGATTTGGAGCCGCTACCCCCCAAAAACTCTGAAAAAACTATTTCTCGAAAACGATTTCGACGAATTTGATTTAAACATTCAAAAGTATAGTCCATTTAAATATACGAATCTAACGATATAAGCTGTTTTCCCTGGAAAAATCTTGTTCCTGAGAAAATAGCTTTAACCGCCAACGGAGAGAGGCAAGGATTGATTCCCCGCCGAGAAGTTATTTTTAAATTTTGATGAAAATGTTGAATAATAATTAAATGTACCTTTAAAACTAAAACTAATGAATGGAAAACCTAAGGCAAAGTATTTATTTGGGCTGATTTGTCTCGCACTGACTTTTATTTTATTAGGAATAGGAGAGAAACATAATTGTATAACAATAAAAAACAAATTAAGGGAAGAGAAGATAACAGCTATTATAAAGGTGTAAGAAAAGAGTTAAGAGAATAAATTAAAACATGATATGAGGTATAATGGAAAAGACTTAGAAGGTTATAAGAATACGAGAGAAAGAAAAATACATAATATGTATATAGATAAATAGCAAAGACAGCTGATATTTTTTTTTTAGGAATAAAAAAATAACACCGGTGTAACCAAGAATCAACCCGAAATGTGATTAGCTCGGCTGCTGATAAGGTATTGTCTTGGGGTGTCATTACTGGTGTTCCATCTCTAACTGCCTACTCAGTACGGGGGTTACTCACATTATTATCGTTGCTACTGTAGATTTTTTTTTTTTTTTCAATTTATAAAATAAAACAAACTGAGGGCGTCATCGGCCGCCCCCTGAGTTTGGCCGCCACAGGCGGCCGCCTGCCCCGCCTGTGCGTAACAACGGCGCTGATCATAAATTTATTTACACCGACGCAACATCTTTAAAGTAGTTATTAAAATTCTTACAAATTTGAAAACCGCAGAGGATAAATAAAGTTGGCAAAAATAGATTGTAAATGCATAAAATCATTAAAATACATATCATGTATAGGTATAATCAAGTAATGTCCCGATGACGCACCTCAAAATGATCTTGTCTTGCTAAGTCAAGGCAACAACATTTATTCCAATAAAAATAATATCATGGTGTTGACTCGAAGCAACACCACGCTCCGTATATCCTGTGCTTGCTTTGAATCAACTCCACAATGCACCATACTTCCAGCAGTGGAGGCAAAACGTCGGAATTCATCCCCTTCGAGACGCGGATTTCATCGGAAATCCAAACTGTTTATTACGAAAATAGAATAGTTAGATTTAAACAAAATATTTGTGTTTTTACCATATGGGCAAAAAAAAAAAAATAAAATAAAATTACCTAATATTTGAATTTATTACTATCTCATAATAACTGTAACAGAAGAAAGTTTATTATCAGTTCATGTAATAAAATTTTTTTCTTCAATCATTCAGCCGTCTTGAACATTATCTTCCTATTTTTTCCTTTCTCTTTCCTTCTTCCTATTTTTGGTCAATTCTCATAATTCTTATGGCGTTATTTATTTTCTAAAAAAAATTGCAGAAGATTTGCAGAGCTTCCTTATTTGTTATACACTAAAACTCACGGGCAATTAAATTTTGTCAAACAGAAAGAAGTTTCGATGGATGTTGAATTTCTCTTTGTTACGAAGCTCATTTAATTGAAAAAGAGTAAATGTAACTGCGTGAAAAATAGTCTGTTAATTAGTGACTTACATAGATCCGTCGCCTCCTATTTCGTACCTATACTTTAATTATTTTATTTTTTACAAATGGATGCAGAAGGGGAAATTTATTTGGGACTAACAATGGGCGAATTATGACCTACTAACTAAATTTAAATAATATCAAACGTGTAGTTTTTAGATATGTTTGTTCGCATATATTGAGCGACAGACAGACCGACCAACAGAGTGACAGACATACTGACAGAAAGACAAGGAACCACAAATGTTCGCTACTGTCTGAATCGGATTTCTGTCTTGCAATTTTTAAAATTGGAGACATAAAAAATGTTCAGAACGATTGCATAGCTTACCTCGGTAAGATCGGAAGCAATAATTAATATAAAATATGATTAGTATAAAATTATTCTAAGAAAATATAATTGTTCATAATAGATAATGGTATCCGAGAAAAATCAAAATTAAGTTGCTCAATAACATTCTAGATTCATGCATTCGATTTTCTGGCACTGCAAAATGAGGACCTTATATCAACATATAAATCCCAAAATATAAAAGCCAAATACTGTTCAAATATTTATGTAATATTACCTTAGAGCAACCGAATCTTCTTGTTAAGGATATCGAAATATCATATATAACATTCGAATATCTTTTGAACTTTATTAAAAAAAACCTTTAATTTGGACATGAAAGCTAAATCACCGTCTGGAAAATAAGCCTTGGTTAAGAGGGAATAAAGTTTCTGAGGTATTTCAAAAAAACTGTTTCTTCGGTTAAATATGAGTAGAAAACGTATCTGGAGGAAAAGCAATAATAAAATAATATAAAAAGATTAAAAAGGGGACGTGGAAAAAGGACGAGGAATAAGGTCATGTATGATAAAGGGCTCGGGATTTTCTCTTTTCTTATTTCCTTCAAACTACGTCATCATTTCTCCCGGAAAAAAGGGTCAGAGGGGTAAAGTCAAGGGGAATAAGAAGAAAAAATGGTAAAAGAGGTAGTTTTTAAAAAGAAGGAATAATGTGATATTTTGTAGAGTTAATATTGTGATATTGTGATATGGCAAGGGCCTGGGGAAACGGGAGGGGGGAGCTCGTTAGCCGGTCCGAAGGGCTTAGCCCCCCCCCCCCCCCTTAGAGCCCTTCTAGTTCCAGAGTCGACTCAGCAGAGTCGAAGGAAAAGAAGTCACGAGAAATAGGGCCCCGAGCAGGAGAGAGAGAGTCAGCTTTGCCAACCATCCAATTTACTCAGGATCAAAAAGTTGCTATCCCTCCCTTATAGGGAGAACTCTCGGAACCTCCCTTAGAAGCAAGGACTCGGGCCCTCTCCGCCCTTCACGAAGAAAAGAAAAAGACGACACGGAGAAAAAAAAAGGAAAAAATTTCATATCTAAAACCCCCACCCCCTTAACTTCGAAGGGCTCAAGGCTTCGAGCTATATGAAAAATAAGTTGACCGAAAAATTGTGTCTGCCTCTGCACCCCCTCTCCATCTCCTTTTCACTCCGATGGAAAAAAGAAATGAAGGGGGACACTCAGTCCGAAAAGATAACCATGAATACGTATCAAGGACTATTCGAGGGTTTCGCTTTGGTTATAAGGTACCTCATACAAATAGACGATATAAGCTGAGGAGCTGAAGCGAAAGAAGAAGAAAAGTCAATACATATATTTACCAGTGGGCACACGACACCGGTGTAGATCGATACCGCAATAACTACGCCAGGGGAACAAATTCAATGCATTTTCGAGTACCTTATACGTTTTCTTATGATCGGTTATTGTAAGCTCATTTTTTGAGTTCCGATGTGAAGCTTACATTTTCCAAATAGTGTCGACAGGAATATTATATTGATCCTATTTTCCTATTTTCATTGGAAGTACGTTGATGAGATTTGCTAACAAACTTTAAACCTAATTTAGACTTTCAAAAGCCAAATTTATATAATATGTTATCAGCATATTTATTTACTATTTACTGTAGAGAGCCTAGTCTGAAACCAAAATCATGGATCACAAAATAGTTGTAATGCAATGCACACTAAACAAAGGCAGTATTCGTAATCCTGATGGTTATGAAATTGGTACAATGAAGTTTGAACAATTTTAAATAAACTGCCAATTGGTGTGGCTCATAGATTCCTCGCATCCTACCACATATGCATATTGATTATATGCTTTTACTAGCCATTATTGCCTTATTTGTTTATCTTTTTTTTGTTTTTTTTAATCAGTCAAAATTGTATTTATTTTTTACATGAATTTAAGTATAAATTTAGCAAAAGTTAAAGAGCGCAGACGGTTCAAATTAATCTGGGGCTATCTGAGGGTTACCTCCAATAAACTATATAAGTTTCATAAAAAGAAAGTACTTTTGAAACTACAGGTGTAAATAAATGTATATATGTGCGCATGTTGAAGAGAAACAAATGTTCGCCGAAGGTTGAAACTTATGTGGAAACAAGAATGAGCTAATTATGACCTAACATACGATTTTCATTATAATCGGACGTATAGTTTTTAAGATAAGTTGTTTCGCAATAATCGAACGACAGACAGACCGACAGCCAGACACGGAGCCAGAAATGTTCTCTGATGTCTAAAACGAATATCCGTCTTGGTATATTTGGAATCGGAGTCATAAAATATTTTTGTTTTTTCTCAATTTTTCTCAAAACTTTCTCATATAAATAATATTTATAATAATAATAGGGTTCAACATTCAACAGGTGAATGTTTACTTTTCTTTTTTGATTTTTAGCAAGTCATATTTATTTTTGCTTCCAAGCTTATCGAAGAAGGTAACGGAAGCTATGTGGTCGTTCTGAAGAAGAACATTTATTATGTCTCTGAATTCAAAAATTCCAAGACAGAAATTCGTTTCAGAAATCATGGAACATTTTTGGTTCCGTGTTTGTCTGTCAGTCCGCCTGCCGGTTTGTCAACAGCAAAGTGATTAGTTACTTAATTTATTTAATATCCCCCCCCCCCCTTTAAAAACAAATACGTCACAATTGGTTTTTTTTACACGAATAAAAGATCAATTTAGAAATATTTAATTTGCACGCAGACGGTTGAAATTAATAGTAGCCATCTTTGGGCTCNAAAAAAAAAAAAAAAAAAAAAAAAAAAAAAAAAAAAAAAAAAAAAAAAAAAAAAAGTTGTTGTGTAAGTGGAAGGGAAACTGATCAAGACAGAAAGTTAAATTAATGGGACCAACAATGAGCTATTTGCGACCTTCCATACAAATTTAATCAAATTTGAAGTATATGTTGGTTTTGGTTTGCAAAACTGTTGACAGGCAAACAGACAGACTGTCATGGAACACGTTCCCTGATGTCATAAATGTCTGTCTTGGAATAGTTCAATTTGGAGACTTAAAAAATGTTCGTTCTTTCGTTCTTCAAAACGATTACAATGCTTTCTTTATCTTCGGTAAGCTTGGAAGCAAAATCGTTCTTCAGAATTGTCACTATGCTACTTTTACAGTTGGTAAGCTTGGATTCAATATGTTGAAAATAGTACGTGTTTTTTCTAGAATTGAACAGTTTTCTACGTATTACAATCAGAATAAAAACAATACTTTTCCTACTATTAGTAGTGAGGAAAAGTAAAAAGATGAAGTAGAGATTTCTGTAATATTACGACAACATCATAACAACTATCCCTTAAATGGCCCTAATTGGCAATTTAACTGTGCGCTTGCTTCCTCAAGCGTGCCAGTACTACTTCACGCTTATCTTTTGGCTTTAATCGTAACGTGAAGAAGAAATCGAGTTAACAGCACTAAGCCTTGAGAGTTGTGAATAAAATACGTATGGAAACTCTACATTAAATTGTTCTGGTATGTTCATAATCATAAATATACGTTCCAGATATGAATGATATGACACTCAGAAAATAGCAGAATTCCACCCTGATTAGCACATGGTTTTTTTTTACGCAGAACATGCCGATTCATAAAATATTATCAGGGAGAGTAGGGTGAGGTTTGTTTCCATCATTGCCATTGTGGGTAAGACGTAAGGAGGCTGCAGTAAGTAAACAAAGGACTCGGTTCTATTGTCATTTAAGAACTTACGAGGTACAAGAATCGCAGGATTTAAGGCTGGATGGAGCCACTAGTAGGTTTTTCAAGGGAAAATTTCATTGTCGTATAAATCCTCTTAGTTCGAAGAATTTCATTACGGTGAAGGTAAAGTGGGCTCATCTTTGTGAATAATGCAGGGCAAGGGCTCAAAACCTAAGAGAAGCCCTCTTAAAATACTATAAGCATAATTAGCCCTATTTGTATTCGCTTGGTTGCCCTTTTTCGTCGGTGTGGGCTAAAACCACGTAAGTACCGTAATCAATGATTCTAACATCACTGAAAAACATATACCCAAGATTGCTTAATAATTCGTAACGAACAAATCTTCTTAACGTCTTATTATCATGTTAACTTTGTATGTTAACATCAGTCATTCTCCTTCAGCACTCATAGAGTCTTGTTTTCATTTGGTAATTATAAGACGGAATCAACAAAAGTTCCCTTTCAGAAATTGAGCCACATTCTACCGATCAAAAGGTATGCTATAACCATATCTAACCTACCATTCATACTTTTAACAACTTTCCTGTAAGTTTACTTAAAACGTAGAGAAAGCATTGGGATGGGGCAAAAAACGATTTTGAGATTTTCACGGACTAACAAATTTAATGTTACCGGAGTCCAAAAAAGTGTTCTGAAAAAAATGCATAATACATGAATCTTTTTGAGGACTTCGGAGACGTGGGGGTGTGAAATCTAAGGATAGAATTGATCAAATTTGGCTCTCACATTCAAACACCGAGACGAAATCAAGAAATCAATTTTAGCTCTAAATTATTGGGTGATGACCCTACAAAATCTTTACCACCAAATAATTTTAAAAGAATTTAACTACTATTTCTTTAAACGGTTTGAATAATTTCATTTAAAAACTTTAATTTTTAATGTTTCTAGCAAAACTATTAACCTAGTAAGTAAATATTATCAGTAAAAAATTACACGGAGTTAACGAAGATAATGCTTTCTAAATGATTAAAAGAGTACCTAAATACAATCAGTTTCCTTTGTACCTCCAACTATTAATTTTTATAATTATTTTTGTCAACCATTTTGCTAAAAAGGAGTTACTCCTAGTTCTTTCTATTTAATTCTCACACTAAAAATAGACTTTATAGTTCAAACTTTCAATTATATCGCTAATGTTGATGTTAAAATCAGTTGCTAGTTCAATTTTTTATTGTATCTCTAATGTTGATATTAAAATCAGTTGCTAAATCAAATTTTTATTGTATCGTTAATGTTGATATTAAAATCAGTTGCTAGTTCAATTTTTTATTGTATCGCTAATGTTGATATTAAAATCAATGTGACTGGTATTTTTGAGCCAGACACATTATCATTAATAGTCCCTTCCTGGTTTACTTCCCCTCCTTAAGGTTACTTTGTATAAAATGTGCAATGTGCATGCTCACAGACATTGTCATTACAATGACAGGGCTTAGGCTTACACTCCCTGCATATATAATAGAGTTAACCCTTATTTTTCGGCACCCATAACACTTCCTGTTCCGGGGTGGGGAGCGTTGTAGGGCTCAGGTAGAAGAGTGAGAGAGTCTTATACAGACTTTACTATAAGTGGAAATGAGTTAGGAACTAAGTTCCCAACAAGGGAACCTTGAATGTAAAAAGAAGTCTGTTTTTTTTGTCGTGTCCTTGATATAATAAAAGTGTTAAGGGAAATAGGTAAAGGGTTTAATATAGGTTGGATCGTTGGAAGGTGCGCATCCGGCGCCCTTCTACTCTCTTGTCTATGTCTACGGTATATCGGCCTTTTACACCTAGTAAACGTATAATTTTAACAGATAACTGTTAAAATTCGAAGCATATTTCTTAACTCCCAATGCAGCGCACTAATGGATTATACTTTCAAGATCTGAAGGTAAGCTTTCAAAATACTTTTCAAAAATGTCCTATGAAATTCCCTTTAATTTTTATTTATTTTAAGCGGCCCCGCACAGTCAATAGTGTTGTCAATACTATTGACCGTGTGCGGAGTTGGTATCGATATAAAAAAAACAGTATTGATGAAAATTTGTTATTAAATTGCGTATTGACAATATTATTTTCAATAATATTGTTGGCAATACTATTGCTCGTGTGCGAGCCGCTTTAAATATCATTCAATGATTATTTTTATATGTTGACAATAAAAATAAATATAATAGCTTTCAAAGTGATGAATATTAATTATATTTTATAAATCATACAGTTGTTTCAACAATTAGTTTTTGTCTGCAATAGAAGCATCAGTTGAAATTACAATAATATCATGTAAGTTTCTGATGTTATTATAAACTGGATTGTCTATTATTTTTTTTTTTAATGCAACTCTACATCTTATAATATAATCCACATTAATAGTGGTTTATTAATGTCTAGATCCTGCATTTAGAAATTAATTTGCTACAATATAAGCTGCTTACTATTGTAAACTTCTTACATTAAATTGAAGTTTTTCTTTTGTGGACTTGAGGTTTCTTATTTGGAGTTCGTTGTTGTTTGGAATGAAAGTCCTTTTTTTCTTTTTTTATTATATTTTAATGTACAAGCTTTCACCCAGGGAACCTGGGCTTCTTCAGGTTTTTAATGTTAAAAATACTGTAAATTTGGAGTAAATTGTCAAAATGAAAAAAGTAAACATCTAAAAACAATCAAAATTAACTTGGTAACTTGGTAAGACTTTCATTTCCAAAATTCATTTTTACTTTTTTCATTTTGACAATTTTACTCCAAATTTACAGTATTTTTAACATTAAAAACCTGAAGAAGCCCAGGTTCCCTGGGTGAAAGCTTGTACATTAAAATATAATAAAAAAAGAAAAAAAGGACTTTCATTCCAAACAACAACGAACTCCAAATTCTTACATTAAACTAATAAACTTAACTAACTTACTAATAATGTCTTAAATAAAATAAATTTGCTAATTTAGTTGTCATAACTTAATCTTATTAGTTTCGATCACTTCAATTGGTAATGATAATAATTATCAGAGACTTATTGTCATAACTGAGAATAGATGAATATGATGGTTCATTTATCCCACTACAAATATTCAACAGTTTGTTATGTTAGTACATAGTCATATTTTCTTCGCGTTTTTTTTATGTGGGTCGACCAAGGGTAGTAAATAACAATTCAACTGAGGTGAATCATTCTTAAAATTGGCTATATTTCGCCTCACTCCGGAGCATATTCATATATTTCTATTTTAACAATATTATATCATTGCAAATCAAAACCAAATTGACTAAATATTTGATTTCATAAATATTTTAATCTTTATTTATTGATGGAATGAATAGTCAATGGACTAGTTCTTTTGACAAGTTTGACGCTTTACTGTCAACTAAAATAATAAATAAATAGTTAAAACTTAATATTGAATAAAAGTCTATAACTCATTAGATCAATATGTTGTATATTTTTATTATTATTATAAAACTTCACTTTTTATTTTATTCTATTGTTCTTTACTTTTATAAGTTACTAATAAACGAAAATACTAATTTATACTATTGTAGCCGAGTGGTTACCGCATTCATCTGAAACCATTTTCTCATCTACAATACTTCTGGTTTGAATTTAGGAGAAAGGAATCATATTTTTGAAACGAAGTTCCTTATGGCACATTACAGCCATAAGGACGGTCTGGAGCCTGGAAAATAAATCCGAAAAAATGTTCATCATAAAACCGACCGTCGCGAAATCTACCGATGATGATAACTTCAGGTGAAAGATGACCGATTTAGCTGAAATTTGGTACACATGTTCATTTTACCATTGTCCAGGACATGTTCGTTGGACAACGTTATCCACCTAAGCGTTCGCGCGCAACGCTCGCGTAAACGTAAGCTTCAATTGTTAAAAAAAATGGAATCGGAGTGGGATTTTATCATTTATATTTAATGAAAAGCGTAAGGAACTTAGTTCCTAACTGGTGTCCCGCGACACCACACTTTTTTCATATAACATTTTTGAATATTTCCTAACTTAGCTAAATAAATAATTTCCATACAATCATAATTTATACTCGGTATATAACATTTTATGAATTCGGATAAGTCAAACATTAAAGGACATTGTGATAAGGAAAACTTCTCTCTATATGCAAATGAAAGGGTCAGTTTTACAGATATCAAATTAATTCAGCGTAAGTACTAAAGTAAAAGGGAACCACAATCAGGAAATGGAAGGAAAAGTGTCAGGGCTGAACCGGATTCGGTCTGCACTGGTCACAATGGCTACTAGGGTAGGTTTGCCATCAATTATACCGAGTTTCCCTTCTATAAGGCAAGCCCTTATCCCTTCACAACATAGATACGGTCATATAGTTCCACCCTCGCATGGTCACCCTATAGCCCTCCCCCTCTATGTTTACTCTGTACTCAGTTTCATTACAGTCGCCATTTTTTTTTTTTTTTTTTTTTTTTTTACTGTCCATCCCTTTCCCTACTACCCTTTTCATATATCTAATGGACACTGAAATCGTAAAAAGTTAAGACTTATTTTGTCATTCTTCTTTTTTTTAGTACCCTAATAAAGTTAGTAACCCTAATATAAATTTATGTTAAGAAAATGTCTCTATTCCATTTAGCCTATTTACTTCATGAATGTAAATAACATAGTTTAGATTCTACTATAAAAACATTATAGTAAATAAACTAATTGAGAATTATTGGTAAATATCGAATGTGAAATAATAATTTTTTTTTTAGGATAGCGAGAATCAGTAAAAAAGTAAAACAAATACTACCAATTAGTGTGGCACATAGCTTCCTCGCATCCTACCCACGTACTTTGTTGATTTTATGCTTTTACAAGTCATTATGGTATTTGTTTAATTGATTCCTCCGTTTTTTTTTAATCTGTCAACATTTTTTTAAGTTTTTACTTGAATTAAAGTATCAATTTAGCAAAAGTTAAAGAACGTAGGCTGTTAAAATTAATCTGGGGCTATCTGCGGGTTACTTTTGATAAACTATAAAAGTTTCATATGCATACAATATGAAGGAAATGATTTAAAAGTATTAGTAACAGGGAAAAATGGATGGAAATATTTCCCAATAAGAAGATATTCATAAATAAAATAATAATTAAATTAAATTGATTACTATAATAACATAGCACCAACACTTATTTTCTTATGTTATGTAAAAATATGCTTAAGTAAGCTCATAAACACTTGAAAAAAATAAATATATATTTACACATAATATGAGTAAATATATATTTATTTTTTTCAAACATAATTTTTAAACATATATTAATAAATATACATATATTATATGTATATTTATTAATATATTATGTTTAAAACAAACAAATTTATAAGCATAATTGTTTTGTATATTCTTGATCTATGTTTAGCCATGAAATTTATTATATTTTGTCATTACCTATTTTATGCAAATCAAACAGTAACTATATACGTTTTAACCGTACACATAAAAAAGTTATAAGTATATATTATTAGAATACAATATTACAATAGAGCAGTAATTTAATTAAGTATATCCAGACAACTCATGTACGGGTATTTATACCCCCTGTAGGGCTTTATATTTTTGTAAGGAATTTTGGGTAAAAGAATAAAATAATAAAGAACTCAAAAATCACAAAAATTGACAACATTTTATATGAGACAATTGTATTTCTAGGGAGTTATTAGCCACATTTTCCTGCATTTTTTTGAAAGCTAATTTTTATCTCAGAAATAAAATTTAATATGGTATTTAAATAGATAAGCTTGTCCATTATCTATAAATATCGTTATTTACAGAAAAAAAATGTATTTAGTTTATTTTTACAATTTGAGAATCATCTCTAATTTGAGATAATTTAAAATTTTATGAAGCGTAATTTTCACATTAAAATTTGTAAAGACTCCACGTTTCATCTCGAAAATGAGTATTCACAGCATAGGACTAGTAGTTTAAGCAAATATATTACAAATATTGAATCACGTAGTTTAACTTGAGTAAATAAAATAAAATAAAAAAATAAATAAAAAATAAATAAATAAATAAATGCAAGATATCTTTTATTGAATTCAATTTAAAGCTATAGATAATTTCATTAATAATGGGTTATAGAATATATAACCTCAATATAAAATATTTTCCGATTATTTTAATAATAAATAATGTTACATTGATTATAAGTGCTTAGTTATAATTAGACAAAAATGCCTAATTACAAAGTCTTAATCAACTGGCAGTAAACATTTATTGCTTCCGAGCTTACTGAAGGTACCGGAAATTTTTTGATCGATCTGATGAACGAACATTTTTTATCACTCCAATTTAAAAAATTCCAAAACAGAAATCCGTTTCAGGCATCAGAACGTGTCAGTTTCTCTGTCGCTAAATTTTTGCGCACCAATATATCTTAAAAATTGCTCGTCCGAATTTAATAAAATTTGGATGGTAGACCATATTTAGTACATTTTTGGTTTCATAAAGGTTGAAACCTTCTTCGCCCTGTTGTTATTGTTCCACATGCGCACAAACATACATTTATATCTTTAAAAGTACTCATCTGATTTATTGAAATTTGGATGGTTTGTAGAAAATAGCCCGCAGAAAGTCCCAGGTTATTTCAACCGTCTGCACTCTTTTAATTTTGTTATATTGATACTTTAATTCATGTAAAATGTCCCAACAATCCTGACAGATTTTATTAAAAACGGGAAGGGGGGGGGGGATAAATTAGACAATGATAGTATACTTACCTATCTTGCAAGACTAATTTAGTAAACTAATGTATATAGCCATTTTAATGTACATTTATATTTTTAAGATTTGAATTTCCAGTTATCGTTGTCGAATCTGATTTAATATCCAAACTAATGTCATTAAATTATTATTATCGTTATAATAAAATAAAATAAAATAACATTAATGTATTGTAATAAAAATGGAAAATATATTAAATTTTATATTCATGTTTTCATGTTTTTATTTATTTAAATATCTTAAGAGTCTGAGAATAATTTATAATTTTACTACATTTGGCACAGGCTCTCTTTACCTCTTCTGTGTGTAATTGTCAACTTTGTGAGTGACGATAGCCTTACTAAAATATATATATAAAAAACGAATTTGTCTGTTGCTTAATATAAGATTATGTATAATATGAAATGTGTCGTTCAATTAATTTTATTTTATTTTATTT
>KZ651130.1:240191-268759 GCA_001010745.2 Gerris buenoi
TTTTTTTTTTTCTTTAAATTTATTATGCAGATTCTTAATTTTATCATTACTTTTTAATTAAATTGAATTCATTTTAACTTTTTAGTTTTTAAATTATTGCAGCTTATTAGTAAATAAATTTTTAACTTGAAACCATCAATACAATTTAGGTAATTCTGTTTAATGAATCTGGACTACTTATATTTAATTAATGTTTTAATAGTTCAGTTACCAATTCTCACTCTATTTAATTATTGTTATTTTTTTATATTTCCGTTATTGTGTGTGTTTTAGTTGTTATATAGAAACTTTTATAGTAATAATTTTGCTTCCTCTGAGTGGAAGAGTAGTTTTAGTTGTTTATTTTATTAACTGTTGACAATTTTTTTTTCTTAAAAAATGCTTTAAACCCTATTTTATGTATTAACCACACTTGATGTTAAAAAGGTAATTACAAAAAAAATTTCAGCTAAATTACGTTTTTATTTTTGATAAATTAGAGATTGTTAAAAATTTTCATACATTAGGGAGGGAATCTAGTCTTCCCAACTCACATTATTGGAGGATAATTTAACAATCGTAACTGACAAATTGTTCTTAAATTATTATATTATATATAAAAAAAAGTACCTTTGTTCACAGGCCTGAAGATGTTCCTAAAGGAACGAATTATAGCCACATTTTCATGAAGTAGTTCTTCACTTTTATTTTTTCACCCCTCACAGACCCAACAAATTCAACATAAGAACTTATAAGGGTCCACTACCTAATAATCTTTAATACTTCATTATTGATTTTATGCTTTTACAACCCATTATTGCCTAGTTTTTTCAATTGTTTCCCCCCATTTAATTTTAATTAATCAACTTTTTTATACACAAATTAAAGTGTCAATTTAGCAAATAATTTATAATTAATGTACGCAGCCCGTTGAAATTAATTTGAGGCCTACTTTTAAAAACTCGTCTACATATGTCTAAAACAGAATATTTTATTTAAATTTTAATATATAAGAAAATATAAATACTATCATAAAATAAGGATAAATCAGATTCATTGCTGGTTCTCTAGGTTACCAAGCTGTGTAAGATTTTTTCATGATCCGTAAGTTTGGAATAATACATTGTTTTGGAATTGGTAAAGAATAATGCTTCTTTTCAGCAGAAGTGATTCTTCCGTTTAGCTACCAAATTTTTTATTTACCAAGAAAGAATAATATGATTAAATTAAAATAAACGTATTGTCTTAAAGTTGATAACCTCCCAAAATAATTTCGTTGTAGTCAGTTATAGAATCTAGTAGCTGTAGGAGTATTAGAGAGAATAGGTCAGTTTAAAGCGAGGATCTTAGAAGGTTTGGGACAGCAAGGGGAGGATAGACACGAACGCAGTGTTGCCAGTGATGTATGAACGACTATAATTCTAAAGCAAGTGTAACAAAGCGGGGACAGGTCAGTCCAGAGGTTAATTCTAATGAGGGCAATGATTAAAGCGGAGAGTTAGGGGCGGAGGCAGTGTTTAGCTTGAGAGAGGAGAATAATTTAAGGGAATTTGGCTTGCCTGGACGCTAGGTGTAATTTAGGGATGGTCTCTGACGTTAAGAGACAAGGGCCTAATGCCCGGGCGCCTCCGTGACTGGAATCCCCCAGCTGAGGCATCAATCACCCCCTGTCTCGGGGGCCGTGATTCTGCCGCCTCCTTGTCTTGCCTTGCCGTCCCCGATGCAACCACCCCCTTCTGACCCCTCTAGATCCATCTTAGCCTTTCTCAGACACCAACAGAGAACTGCCGCAATATTAATGGCCTTCCTCTAGCATACCATTCCAACAGGATACACTTCACACGTACTAGCTACTGAAATACGAACACAAACCTTTACCTTCAATAGTCGCCCACTTTACTTTCACCCCCGCACTCAGTATCTCATAACCTTTTACATTCCAAAATCAAATCTTTTCAAATAATGTTTCCTATATAACTTAAAAATGGTTAAAGAATTTAAGAGAGGCCGTAAACTTAACTTTAAAGATGTAATTCACTTAAAGCGTTAATCGAATTTGTAGTGTGGAAAGAGCAGTACATAAAATTACAATATAAAAATCTATAATTAGTCCTGCTTGGATAAAAAATTAAAGTAATAATAACCATAAATCCATAACTTAATATGGAGCATTAATGGTTACATATACAAACTTAACTAAGATTAAGTACTACTTCACTATAAACATTATAATAAGATACAAGTATTGGAAAACTTGGATTCCAGTGAAATTCACGTCACTATGGTTTGAAGTCCAACGTTTCGCTTTCATAACTGGAAGTATCTGCTGGGATGTATTGGCCTGAGATCTTAACTTCAAAGCAACAATAAGATACGGGTATACTGATAGGTGTTAACATAACTTTTACCTCAAGAACCCCTTAGGCTAGACGCACACTGTGGGCAAAACAGTCTGCAGACTGTCTGCGGGCTGTCTGCCCCGTTGCAAAAGATTGTCGCTCTCCAACAATCTTTTGCACTAGGAGACAGCCTCCGCAGACAACCCGCAGACTGTTTTGCCCCCAGTGTGTGCCTAGCCTTAGAGAAATAACTCTTGAAGATGGTTTCAGTTGTGGTAGCGAAACGTCTGACTTCAAACACTGATTTATCTGTCTCTGGGAAACCAAGCTACTCACTAATATTATTTTAATTATTATTGCTTTTCTGTAAAGAGTTATGTTCTATGGATTTATGAAAATTTATTATTAGAAATTATAGCAGAATAAATTAATATAACATCTTTGTGATCTTTGTGACATGTATATAACATTTTAGAAGGTATTTTTAATAAAATTTCGTTAATGTTTGGAGAGGAAAAGCAGTTTTACATTGTAAACCTTATTTACTGTAGAATTAATTCACTACTTTATTCAACTAAACATGCATTCAATTCTGTCTAACACAATTATCTTATAAATTTAAGTGGTCTTGTCGCTATTAACATGAAGTAAACAATTGTTCTTGATTCAAATGTAGCGAGAAATCCGAAATCACGGAAGGCATCGTTGCGAGAGTGAGTGAGGGAGAGAAAAGCATCTTTTTTTATTCCCTGTTAGACAATATGTGCCCATGATTCATCGTGTAACAACCCTCTTCGGTACTTTGGGCGTATAAGTTAACCCCTAGGGCAGGCCGGTCAGGGTGAGGCGGTCATTGGTCGCGTTGGAGGGACGGTGCAATGGTTTGGAAAGACCCTTCTCTCGTGTCTTCTAGAGCATCATCCCAAGCCGTGTACTGAAGTTCAACTGCATGTGACTCAACGCTTTGATCTCCCTATATCCTTCGAATCAAATCCAAGACCAATCTACCAACCCACTTTCAAGAATTGCCCCTTGGACCACCCTTTATAGCTATGTCCCTAAAAAATATCCCTAGACTTACAAATTCAATTTGGAACCAGGAAATACGAACTGTCATTTTGACGATTGGCAAGAGTCTTGCCTACTTGTATTGAGTTAGACGATATTGGCCCGTCCCTATCCCTTCCCTTACCCTCGTCTGTCAATTTAAACCATTATAATACTACGTTGCATATATAAATGTCCTGCCGATATTTCCTTATTTATAAAGCAAGAATTGAAAGTGCTGTCAAATTAATACAGATTCGGTGATGAAATTTATAAACTTTCAAATTCGATATCCTCTATGAAGAACAAAAAAGAATGTTTTCCGTTTTCCTAATAACAATAAATGCAGAAGCCTGGTTCAATAAACATAATATTAAAGCTTTGCATATGAATATAGATTTTATTTATAAAATGCTTACACATAGTCCTAAATTTTATTCAACCAAGGCTAAAGGCCTCTTGGACTGAGAAACCAAAGGTCTATGTTACCGAAAGGATACATGGGTTTTCCAATCTGCTTAATCCTATGTTAGTTTTTTACCAACCCTAAAATTTGATTATAATTTTTTGAAGGAACTAAATTAAAAAACAGGAACAATGCAACAGCTTAAAATAACAAATTAATCCGAATGTTTGAATCCGGCTATTGCTCCGAACAATCTCCTCCCTGAGGATTCTTCTAGCAATAAAAAAGAAACGTCAAAAACAATAAAACTCTTTGAGAGAAAGTCCATTCAACGAATTAATTCTTACTAAAATGTATTTTAAGAGTTAATAAATTAGATAATCGATCAATTATTTTATAGTTATTTGTAAATAATTCTATACCCTCATTTATAGTTTTCGAGTGTAATTGTTTCGTTTTTGAAATAGTATTTAATGAACCTTCTTATTTATGCTAATTAGTAAATCTCAATGACATAACAAGACGATACAAGTTCCTGCTTCGTCTTCTGGATCGTAGGTCCCAGCTTTCTCGTAATAACAAGCTTAAAATTATAATGTAGTATTTAATCCAGCTTGGACCTATGGCTTGGAAGTATGGAGTAGGACCAAACCTTTCAACTCCCAAATCATCCAGTCGAAGATCCTAAGAACAATCGCTGATGCTCCATCCTATGTCTTCAACCTCACTCCCCACAATGATCTCAACTTTCCCTTCGTTAAGATCTAACCATAACCAGTTGTTATTATAGATAGTTAATAAAATTTTATTATAGATTTTGGCAATTCAACAATGTTTGTTAAATGATCCTGGGTTAATTTCCCTGAGTGGGCCCCTCGCTTAATTGGCACCCAGGTTTGCTTAGACAAATGAGAAGCTGCATGATTTTGCGTTTCCAGTTTTCGGCTTGTAAAACCATTATTAAAACTCTTGATTTGATGAAAAATTGATATGTAATACATGGTTTACCAACGAAAACTTTACCACAAAAATGGGAAAAGAGTTTTGTCTTCCAACTCGGATTTGTCCAATAGATTGTTCTTAAATTATTATATTATATATAAAAAAAAGTACCTTTGTTCACAGGCCTGAAGATGTTCCTAAAGGAACGAAATATAGCCACATTTTCATGAAGTAGTTCTTCACTTTTATTTTTTCACCNAACTACTCACTTAAACCACAAACGTTATGTCTAGTTGTAATGTCTAAAAACAAAACTTTTATGTAAGAGTAAATGAGTTGGCCTCTTTTGCATAATTCCAATGAGCATTACATATACCAAAGATATTAATGCATTCATCTTCACAGTGGTTGATAGTTGATCATTTCATAGGTTGGAGCAACTAATAAGGAACCCTCGCCGTGTATGATTTCATCATACTGGAGAACGAGGATTAAATGTCAATGGTAGAATGAGGCTTGACGAGCATATCAAGAAAGAGTAGCTGAGGATCAGGTGGTTACTATAGAAAGTGTGGTTAACGACGACGAGTATTGGTATATCCGTGTGTTAGAAGGGTTTCAGATCGTGGTATTGGTGTCGGAAGGGAGTGCAAGAGTTTGGCTGCCCCCTCTCGTGAGTTATTGATCAAGAAGGAAAGACGAAGTAAGGAGTGGGCAGCAGGGCGCATGTTGGCATCTTGGACACAGATGCCCCACCGCTCCTCTGATTAATGTCCTGGGCTCTGCCCTTCCTCCCCAATACCAAGGGGAGAGCTTGGAACCCGCTCCCCCCTCACTCTAAGAACAGTCCCCCCTCAATATCCCCCGGGCTCTGGATCCTGCAGACCAAATACCCCCCGGTCCACCCTCGTACCAACCCTAACCATTTACCCCTACTCCTTCCTTCTCTTTTCCATCCCTAGATATAAATATTGTACGTGTCTTACACACTTCCTCTCACCCCCATCTTTCTTCTACAATCTCCATACCTAACCATCACACTGCAAAAAGAAGATGCTCACATAAAATTATATTATTTTTCAAATTAAATTGTATGCATAAATGTTCTAGGTTAAAATAATATATTATTACTAAAGATTTCTTCAAAAATTTGCATATATTTAAAAAAATAGACCTCGCATCCTATCATATAATTTTTTGATTTTATGCTTTTAAAAGCCATTATTGCCTAATTTGTTAATTGGTTTCTCCCGTTTTTTAATCTGTAAAAATTATTGTTTTTTTTTTTACATAAATTAAAGTATCAATTTCACAAAAGTTAAAGAGCGCAGATGGTTCAAATTAATTTGTGGGTTTCTCTGGGCTGCTTTCCATAAATTATAAAAATTTCATACAAATCAGATAAGTACTTTTGAAGCTATTGGTGTAAATAAATGTATGTTTGTGCGCATGTAGAAGAGAAAGGAATGAACGTAGAAGGTTGAAACATATATGGGACCAACAATGAGCTAAATTATGACCTACCTTCCTAATTTCATTTTAATCGGACGTGCAGTTTTTAAGATATTCTCAATGTTCGCAAAAATTGAATGACAGACACGAAACCAAAAATGTTCCCTGATGTCTGAAACGGATTTCTGTCTTGAATTTTTTTTAAATCGGAGACCTAAAAAGTTAAGTTATTCAGAACTATCACATAGCTTCCGTTACCTTTAACGATCACTTGGCTTCCGTTAAATTTTTACAATTCGTTACTATGCTAACCATAGGGAACCTGTGAGCCCGTGTGGATTAAATTGCTTGCCACGTCTGCTCGGCCATCAATGGATCGAGAGTGGGTAGAGGTCGAGGGTTCGATCCCATTGATGATGCTCTGATTAATTCGGTTCACTAATGATCACACCATACTCGCTTCAGAAGTATATAACAGAGAAGAATGATGTGTAAGGTGGCTGGAATCTGGCACAGGGCTAGTAGGTCTCAATAAGGCTTAATTGCTAGGTTCTAACAAGTGGTTCGTCCTTCTCGTCTAGTACTGGTACTAGAACCTTACAAGTACTACTACTACTGTGCTAATCGAGGAAATATCCTTGCCTAATGGGAATTTTAGGTAGTTTTATGCTACAATGTTGCATAAAATTCACATCATTCATATTTCCTCTACTAATTTAATAATAATTCTGAGAGGTGATAATTAATTCAAGTTTGTTTCTCTCTTCACTAGATCACAATCTGTTTTACAAGCATATCTAACCTTTTTAAAGTGTTGACATTTCTGGTCTTGGATAGAATGTTTATAACTTCAGTTGAAATTAACCAAATGAAGTAAACTTTAAAGGTACCAAGGATGTTTCTCATCCTTTTTTGGGATCCTTAGTAAATTTCAATGTCTGGCAATAAATTTTTAATTTGATTCCAAATTTACAATGTTATTATAAAATTTGTTCTTAAATATTGATATTTAGGTTGCTTCTCTCGTCATCAAATGTTCATATTAGAGTTACGTCATGATGATCGATTCTAAGCATGAAAGTAGATTGGGACATGAAGCTAAGGATAAAGGATAACAGTTAATTAATTATTATTTCTACAACAATTCAAATATTATTTTTTACCTAAGGAAAATGAGAACTAATCGTTTTCCTTAATCCTTAATCCTTTTCCGAAAACGTATCTAGTGATAACTTATTAGTAACACTATCAAGAAAGTTGTAGCTTTTCTTGTATTCGAATCTCAACGAGAGTATATTAAAAATGTTATTACACATTAGTCATAAAATATACCACCTCCTGTGTAGGTTCTACCATTCTTGCGAAAACTTGCGAAAAAAAAGAGAACTTTTAAGTTGTATAAATCTCCGTAATCTCTTTTTCTATTATGATTTTAACAATTTAAAGTCTTTATTATAAACATCTATAAAGTCCACCATCGTTTACATGGTGTATTAAAGAAAACGATCTGAATACGGTATTTTTCCGGTACTTCTTTAGATTGTTACTCCCCTATGTTTTTTTAGAATATAAATGACTGTCTAAATAACTATTAAAACCAAGGGAATTAACTCCAATGATCTTTGGGAAAAAGGAATATACGCACTTCTATTTGAATATGAGTAACATTCTAAAGAAGAACATCCGCAAACCTTCTTTAGATTGTTACTCCTCTCTGTTGATTTTAATAAGGGGGGGGGGGTAACAATCTAAAGAAGTGCAAATTTTCCAACTAAACGCATTTAATCAAGTCATCGCAAGGTCTATGTACACGGTTTATACTGTATATTGGACATTTGTCATAAAATATACCACCTACTGGGTAGTTTCTACACCATTCTTGAGAAAACTTGTGTATTGAACACACTCAGTTACATATAAACACCGTACTGTATTGAGATCGTACTAGGACATGCGCAGTTTAATGTTTCTCTCCTAGGCAACCTGACAAGCATAACCTTCTTTCACAGCCAATATAATTATCACGTGGCAAAATAAACTGTTTCATAGTTTCATCAAAACTGCAGATCCAAATATTTTCAAATACCAACTCAATACAGTCATGTAACTTGACATTGGTTAAAAACCGTCTCCATACTGAGATGGTTTTCAATACAGCACACAAACGCGTAGCTAAAATCTATTATTATATATCAGAAATAATGAAAACAAATATAAACGTGAAAGTGAATATAAAAATGCATTTACTTAATAATTAAGTTTAAATAAAATTATAATTATTATTAACGACGGGAGACAGACAGAGAAAAATCCAGCGACGGGACTCGAACCACGGTTCTATATATTTCCAGTATAGCGCTCTACCAGCTATAGCGTTGGTAGTATAGCGTTGGTACAACGCTATACTACCAATATAGAGGCCCGTGGTTTGAGTCCCGGCGCTGGATTCTATTTTTCTTTGTCTGTCTCCCGTTGTTAATAATAATTATAATTTTATTTAAATTAAAAATTTAAACTTTCCGTTGTATGAATTCTACCAAAAACTTAAAAATTAATAATTAAGCTAATTTTCTTTTAGCTAATAATTAAGCTCATTTTCGTTTAGCTTATAATTAAGCTCATTTAATTATAGCTTATAATTAAACTCATTTAATTATAGCTAATAATTTAACTCATTTAATTATAGCTGATAATTGAGCTCATTTTTTTTCCTCAGACGATGCATTGTAGCACTTTAGAGTTTGGGTTTTGAAAAACGCTTATATGTAGATACTGTCAAAGAGAAATACGATACCTCAATAAAACATGTTTTTTTATTTATTATTTATAATTTATATGTATAAACCTCTACAGAAGTGCTACGTAAATGGATTTGCGATGTTAATTCAAAAGTTGCTGAATAGTTGCTTTTTTGAAAAGAGTGTGGAAAGTGGAAAGAGTAATAAAAAGTTGTATTGAAAGAGGAAGTGACTGGACAGGTTTTGGACATATCGATGGAGTGCGGAGTTAAGAGGGTTGTGTACGACCTGGTGAGCTTGTGGTGATCAATTCAGGTGAATACGGTGTTCCAGGGTGGCCCTGATGTATGGCCAGGGAGTCGGCAGTTCATTTGTTAAGGCCCCATCTCGAGGGTGCCCCCTCTCAAGGCGAGGGCGCCCCATCCCCTTTCTGATTGGGTGTCGACCCAAGAGCCCACTGCACCCACATACATCACCCTTTGACTTATCCTGGGAAATACAAGGAGTGAAAATCTCTCTCAGGGGAGCCACCTCTGAACCCGCCCTGGCATCAGAATAACACAACAAATACAAACCGGAGCAACCACTATCCTCGGGAAATGGAAAAGCTACTGACTTTCCCAGACTCGAGAAAATATAACATCCCTCCTTCCTCTCAAATCAACTGAGAAAACAACACAACTTTTCTCTTTAATAAAACAAACATGTATCTACACAATATATACACTATATACTCACAAACACACACACACACACATACATACATATATATATATATATATATATATATATATATATATATATATATAGTCGATCCTGGTACATACCTTACGTGAAATGACCAGCAAATTTAATTTTTCGACAAAAAAGTTATTCTTGATCCACCTATCACCTCTCCTGCATGTATTCAAATGAAGATTCATCACATTAAAATTTTGGTTTCAAGTAACAGATTACATGCGGAACAACATTTTGAATGCGTTAAATCTTCATTTGAAGATAATATGCAGGAGAAACAATCAAGAATGATATTTGTCGAAAAATGAAATTTTTCAATATAAATTAAAAAAAAATCGAAATTTTCAAAAAGTGGTATCATAACATTTGGTCGAAGAATGTTCTGGAATTTTTTCAGACTTTCTGCACTTTACATAAATGAGATACGGTACTTTTCACACCAATTTTAAACTCGCCTACACTCCCCCTATAAATTTCAAAGAGATCTTACGAAGGGTGTAGCCTGTAGCTGTGAGAGCAGGCGACAGACGGACGTACGGACAGATAAACACGCAGGAAAATATAAGGGTCTCTGGTTTTGCCTACGGACCCTAACAATGATAAGACAAATAATTTACAAGCGAATAAGCGAACAAGCGAAAACTTTTATATTTTTATTTCAAGACAGTAGCCGAGTTAATTTTCTTCCACTACTAGCGGAGAACAGAACAGCGGGAATGCTTTACAGGCTCAAATATAAAGTTCTTGTCATGCATTTTTTTTACGCATTATTATACATTGATAAATACAGGGTGGCGCAAAACTACCCATGTTTTGAATGTGTAATAACTTTTTTATTTAATGGTTGTTTATTTTATTTTATTTTTTTATATACAGTACATTAATAGGGAATATTTTTGGCTTAAGTGTGAAAAATTACATCCCGCAAGTGGTGGCCATTTTCGGCTTTCCAGTACATTTTGCGTAATTTTCCGTAAAATTTCCGGTATTATGCCTTGAATTTCATTGTGAATGTTTTGTTTGAGCTGTGGTAGCCAGCGACCACCGGTCGCTGGCTTATTTACGTAAACCCTTTCTTTCAAATAACTCCAAAGAAAGCAGTCTGGCGCTGTTAAATCCGGTGAACGTGGGGGCCAATTGAAAAAAAAACAACAAAACAATGCTTCACAAAATTCTGGAATAAAAATAAATTTAAAAAGTTATAAAACATTCTATTTAAATTCCCTAAGTTTTCTTCACAAAATTCTGAAATAAAAATAAAAAATATAAATAAATTTAAAAAGTTATTAAACATTCAAACCATAACGGTAGTTTTGCGCCACCTTGTAGTACATTTTTATAAAATTTAATTATCAGTTAATTGCATTTGTACCTGTAATGCACATCTAAATTATATAATGCTTCTAAAAGAGTCAAACATGTTAAAGAAAATGGTATATACAATGAAAAGCTAGATAATTTTTTTTATATAAAACAATACTAGATACATAATAAGAGAAGTAAAGAAAATTTTTCCCATTAAATGAATCTTTCTCAAACCCGACCAAACTTTTGAACTTGATAAAACTTTTAGACATAGTAATAGACAGAACTAATCAAATCCATTGTACAACCCTTTGTAAGAGAAATTAGATTAAAATGTTAAAAAATATCTATAGTTACTGTATCTTAATTAATAATTGCCTACTGTATTAGCTATACTTTCAATTTGCTTAATAGAATGTTTGTAACTATTAGTAAATTAATTAACATTAAATTATGCTATTAAATAGTTTTTTATTGATTGTAAGAGTGGAGGATATAATATGAACTACACTCTGTTGCCGATTCAAAACATTTTACTACGTTTTTATTAGCTTGCTTTCTTGTTGGTTTGATTGTCCAGTACAAATCTTGCAATCGATTTTTAACTAACTTCCCGAGTAGCTAGACATTTGAAACTTTTAGAATAACTCAGAACACGATGACAATGCATTATTTTAATACTTTTAGCCATATTTCAGCATGATTTAATTGTTTTCAGTGAATTTTGCTGCATGGAAAGTTATTTTGGAAAGATTCATCAAGTTATTTTATTTTTTTTGACATGACCCATATTTACGATCTTTATTTTGACGGTTTTCAAATTTATGATTTATGACAGAAAATTTAAAAACGTAGTATATAAAAAAAAATGTTATCTTGTAATTATTGTGCTTATGCTTTTATCATTATACTTTATTGGAGAAAATGTATTATTCAAATTTAAAGTAAATAGTAACTGAAAATAGTTAGTTAAATTTTAACATTTAAATGTCTGTTTTATGTTTCCCATTTGCATCCTTTTATAAACGATTTATTATTAGATACAATTAACTAAGTTAGTACCAACAACATTATCAAACGTAACTAAATGAAAAGTCCCAAAATAGCTCTCAATTATCAGACCCAAAATTAATTTTATAGGATTTACCCCTAACATTATGGTAAAAACCCTGTAAATTACAAGGAAATAACTCTTATTAGTGTGAGCTCATTTTCAAAATGATTAATATTATTCAATTAATTATATTATTAAATATTATTTCTCTCGCTACAATATTAACATCCTAGCCCAAAGAGTTTGGGCTGGAATCACACCACCGTTTAATTTTGTCTTTATATCTTTATACCAAGTGGTGTTGAAAGAAGCGATTATAATTTTGACAGTGAAAATACTTTAATTAGATATATTCATTCAAATTTTAAGGTAAAATATTATAAACAGAACTTATTTGAATCGAGCTGGGCGAAACGATTGCATTTTATTGTGTAATTAAGCTCTTCATTTTCCGCATAAATTGGTTTATTAACTTTTAATTTTTTCTTATGAAAACCAGAAAAAGCTCAAGATCTCTTAGTATGTTTGAACAACTAAGAAGAGATCAAGTTCACTCAACATGTCTTTTGATATTATGATAGTTTGAAAACCTAAGAAGAGCTTCGAAGATCTTTTAATATGTTAGTTCAATTAATTAATAGGATAAATTCAGTTCTCTTAAAAAACAAAAATGTGTTGTTATAGGTGTTTAGAGGTAGTTAGAGGCCAATACACACCACAAATTATTTATCTCCAGTAGGGACGAAAAGTAACTTTTCGGGACTAGTTTATAGGTAATAATGTGGGTCTTTTCATCCCCGTTCTTAAAAACAGGGAAATAATTTAAAAACAGGGAAATAATGTGAAAACGGGATTATAATCCACGTTCGCCAACATAATTATTTTGTAAATAGTAGAGAATGAATAGCAAACATAGTGCATTGTTGAAATCAGGTTGGCAGCGCTGCTTTTAAACTCCCAGCTGTATTGCGAGTCATTCTACGATGCCTTGTTTACTTTTGTTTAGCTTTTGTTGAACTTTATCTTTTTTATTACTTTAAAAGTTATTATTAATTGCTATAAATAATTTATATCTGTATTAAATTCGTTTAATAAAGTAATGCAATGTTTTCTTTGTTGAATAAATCTTATATAGCCCTTTTTCTGGAGATAAAATATTGCATGTACCTCGAGAATAATGCATTATTATTCCCTTGTTACAATTATCTCCCTCGGCTACGCCTCGGGAGCTAATTGGTACAAATCCCTCGGCTTCGCCTCGGGAATTAAAATATCTAATACCCTCTGCTTCGTCTCTGGAGTTAGTTGCCTTGATTATTTCGACTTTGCCTCAAGAATCAACTCTGTCACGCGGGAAATGTCTTACATTATTACATATCTTTCTTTGTTCTTGTTTGATTGTGCTTGGTCTTTTTTCTTTCTTGTCTTTCGTGTTCGTCGGTAGGTGTTAAAATTAAACTTAATAAAATTATCATGATAATACTAGCAAATCAACCTCAACGAGAACGTTCTCAATATCACTTTTTAGTTTTAAAGTTCTCCACTAGGATAGCTGTTGTGGCACTGATTACTGATTACTTTTTTTTTATTTTTAATGGGTGGTTTTTCAATTAGCCTCGAAAGGGACAAAGAACCAGATTTTTTACGGATTTTAGCATTTTTCCTTTATTTGTACAATAAACTCTATCTACATATATACAAAATTTTAAGTAATAGGATTATTAGGAGTGTCTTAAAATTATGACGAGTGAGTGACAAAATATCAAAACTCTAGGCTCATATATCTTATGAACTACTATGGGTAGAGGTGTGAACCTTTAATTTGTGGTTCAGTTTGTCACGTTCTTTGAAATAAAATTAATTTTATATATCTAAGTATCTTCAATGGGATAAAAGAGGGGATACAAATTGCCGTGAGTTGGTTCCAGTAAATAGTGGTACGGCTGTGCTCGACTTGGCGGGAGCGATTAAATTATATGCGAAATGGCATGCGAGGAAGCTTTGTGCCACACTTATTATTAGTCTGTTGTTTATTTTCCTTCTACAACTACAGCGCATAATACAACTTTAGTTTTCTTAGACTAAAGCTCCGGCTGATGCAGGATTAGTTTAGGACGTTTAGGAGAACATTATGAACTCGTTTTACCACTTGCAAGATATAAAAGTCTGCAAACATAACCTAAGATCCATATTACCTCTCCATACGGGTTGCACATGGAAAATTTCAATTTGTTGCAGTAAAACCTGCTTAGATTATATTGAAACTCGAATCTATATTTAAGAAGAAAGACAGGTAAAAAAGATATAGATGATTCGATGCTTTCAGGTGTTTGGGTGCACATAATGCACATACCTGTTGGTAAGAATTCAATAGCAATTATTCACGAATAAATATTTAAACATTAACTCAGAATAGTAATTCCTTTAGTAAAAATAGCAGTTTGAGTTATGCAGCGTTAACAATGGAATCCATGGTTCAGTTTCCATCCAATTTTGGTCCAATTTTTATCCTTCCATCTTCTGTCTTCAATGATACGCGTAATAACAACAAAGCACGTTTGTCCAGCCAAACATAATACCATATAGGCAGTAAAAACAGTTAAAGATTGTGACAACATAATAATTAAAGCATCTGCAAATGCATTGGACTATTTAGTGTTTGATGACAACTTTCATGAATTAAAAGTTAAAATTTGATTTTTGATTGAAGTTTATTCGCTTCACTGTTATATAAGCATATGATACGACTATAATGCTTAGAAATAACGAGCCCACAAAATATAAGATGAAAGGTTTATATATTAGCCATAATACTTGTTCAAATTAAATATTTTTAATTCCAAAAGTGCTTTTTATAGGTTTTGATAATTGAGCCTGATATTAATTAATTATATTATATAAATTACAGATATTATAGAATAATTACACTTATAAAGTTATTTATTAATGAAAATTCCTACCTATTTTAGTTTTTTTTTGTATCTAAATTGTTTACTTTATTAATTATGCTAATTAAGTATAAGACCATAACTGTAACTTAACATTTTCAAAATTTTAAAGTAAATCCTGAAACTAATTTAAGAAAACGAATTTAAAATCTAATATACCTAGTGATATTTGAACACCAATTTCAAAAAAGTATATTCGGTATTCCTGTTTTATAAATCTGTATATAAGTTGGTCCATATAATTAACAATTAAGAATAGATTTTATTATATTACATACCTAATAATTATATTAAATATATACATATAAACATTGCTAAAAGGCTATTAATTAGTTATCCTTTTTACTTTTGTGTATTGTTTATTTCTAAATTTCATTTATTAATTTTATTTTTTGTTATAGTTAAAAAGTGTAGCATCATAATTCAAAGCATTATTGAATATTCAGAGATTGTTTTTGTTAAGCTTGGTTTTTGAATGAATGAGATAGTACTATAGGTAGGGTGGAAAGAGAAGAAGCGAAGGGGAGCCCTTTAGGTCGATTTGAGCATGCGCAGAACTCCTGTTTACTAGAGTGGGGGTAAGGGTGGCCAATGGGCTTGTCTTACTGACCAAGGGCCTAGCCTAGAGGACAGGGGAGGGGGTAGACACACTTGACCAAAGGCCGGCCCACAATATAAGGCATCGAGCACTCTAATGGCGTCTACGGCTTGATTTTAAACCGAAAATTAGGTTTTATTTTGACATTTAAGGAATAATCAGCTGGTGAAATATAAAACATATGTAGAGAAAACACACATGCTTACCTTCGTCTAGGTTACCTTAACGTCTCTGATTGAGACGAAACTCGGGATTTTTCAACTGAATTTTTTTACCTATAACTTAGACTACATTTATAATACTTCAAGAACTTATTTAAGTATTTTTTAAGAGGAATAAAGAGTGAAATTGTAGAGTCGTGAAGCTTGGTTGGAACTGGTTGTTTCTCGACCGGGCCGCTAGAGGTCTCCCTCCTCAGTACCACCCCCACCCCCCTTACTACTCTTCCAGACTCAATGTATGCAAATTATCTCCCCCCTCCCTCCTTCTCATGACCTTGGCCTTGTCTCTTCCCCCACCCGACCTTATTGTCGAAATTAAATGAGAAACAGTTGTGTCCTATCAGATATAGAAGTACAGAAACCAATACTGTACAAAGTTTCAATGGGGGAAAAAAATGAAGACAAAATAAACTATAATAATAAATCTCAGAAAAAGCTACAGTTCCGAAATGAGTTTCCTTTTTTCTTTATAAAAATTAATAATTAATAATAGTTTGTCAAAATTGATGGACTAATTATAATGAAGTAACTTTTTTTATAATTAATATAATTACTTATTTATATTATTCTCCACTTTCAACTTTTAAACTTGAGCAGAAAGTTTAAAACATAATCAATTATTTAAAAGTGTAAATTAACTTAATTTTTTTAGTTATCTTATTAACTATTCTCGTCTTATAATCTAATATTCGCACCTTCCTTAGCCGCGGGTGGAGGAGGGGGAAAAAAATAAAAAATAAATAATCTAATATTTCTATCATATTTTAAATTATTTTTAAATATAACTTCGTAAAAAATTACTAATAAACAAATAAGAAGTAGGTATACATAACATACAATTTACGGATAAATAATAATTGCAAGATAAAAAGAACTTATTATGTACTACGTTTTTAAATTTTCTGTCATAAATCATACATTTGAAACCTGTCAAAATGAAGATTGTAAACATGGGAAGATGTCAAAATAAAATAAAATAACTAGCGGATATTTTCCGAACTAACTCTCAATACAGCACATTTTGCTGAAAACGAATTAAATTTTGCTGAAATGTGGATAAAAGTATTAAAATAATGCATTGTCATCGAGTTCTCAGCTATTCTATAAGTTTAAAATATCTAGCTATTCGGGGAGTTAGTAAAAATCGATTGCAAGATTTGTACTGGACAAACAAACAAACAATCAAACAAGAAAGCAATCTAATAAAAACGTAGTAAAATTAACCAAGATTGTTGCAAAAAACGGTACAATAGTTACTGATTTACAAATATTATATCGGCCACTTATTAAGTCAGTATGAACAATATTTCATAGGATCGCATACATAATAAGTAAATTTATTCTGGCCGCAGTTAATTAATAAATATAATATGATTGAGTATTTTTCTATATCCTATTATCAAAACCTCACTATAATATACACTGATACTAACATTTATATATCACCAAGTATAGTGTCCCGGCGGTAACGATTCACCTCGAAATGAATTTTTATCGCAAAGCTAAGACAACCACATTTATTCCAATAAAAATAAATGTTTGATTTGTTGTGGTCTTCAAATAAATATAATAACTTATACCTATAATAGATATAAATAATTTACCTAATTTTACTATTTTTTTCTAAATGCAGTAGAACCTCGATAAGAAGTGTCTCAAGGGGATTTGGGACACAGTCTTGTTATCTAGGTGCTCTTTTTATTGAGGGGACCTTATGTGGTTATGGCAATCTCAAGGGGATTTGAAAATAGCACTTGTGATTGAGGTTGTCGTGTTATTGAGGTTCGTGTAGGCGAGGTTCTACTATAATATAAAGCCGGTCATACGAGCTTAACGGCTTGTGTATAATATAAAAACATCGTGTAATAAAATTATCAATTTACCATTTAATTTATTAATCACATAATATTGTTTAATTGCGGTAATAAATATTTGTTTTACGGGTTGTGAAATCATTTTAGTGTATAGGTTTGCCAACATAAAACTGAAAATGGATATAAGGAAAAACTGAGTTCCAGTTAAAAATAGTTTTTATTGGATACCATGGGGTAAAATCAAGATAAAGGGTTGAGTTTCACCCCTTTTATATATTATACAAGGGGATGAATCAAAGCCATGAAAACAAACCGCCTACTTCCTCAAACTACCGTCAATGTGTGTAGGTAGTTCTTAAATATAGGTTTCCCTTTGACAATAGTTATAATTGAATAACTCTCACATTTCCAAAAATTAAAGCAATCGTTTTTAATACCAATAATAAATTGATGAAGGAGAGATTTAATCAATTGCTTTCGAGCTTATCGAAGTCTACGGAAAAACTATGGATCATTCTAAAGAACGAAACATTTTTGTATTTCCAAGTTCAAAAATTCCAAGACAGAAGTCCATTTGAGAGATCAGGAATCATATTTGGTTTGTTGTCTTTCTGTAGGTCTGCCAGTAATTTTGCAAACCAACTAAAAACATTACTCGTCCCAATAAAAAAAAAAAAAAAAAAAAAAAAAAAAAAATGTAAGGTAGGTCATAATTAGCACACTGTTGGTACATAAGTTTCAACCTTATTTCGCCTATAGTAACTTCTGTAACAAATGCGCATAAAAAGGTTTTGTTTTTTTATAAACACTCCTATCCTTAATCGAATTTATCCATTATGTAATTTATGTATTATAATTAAGATAATTGGATGGTACTGTTAATAAGTTTCAATATTTTTTCGCCTTGAGTAGTTTCTGTAACAAATGCGCATATAAATGATTTGTTTTTTATTAACACTCCTTTAATAGAGATCTTTAATAGAGTTTATCCAACACTCGCGTAAACGTGTACTTTAAATTTATAATTGGAATTTTAGGTCGGCAAATTTTAGACAAATTTTTAGTAAAACACCGACATGAAGTGTTATTATAGATCGCTAAAACTATTTATACACAATAAATAATAAAACAACAAAGAACATGGACAGGATGCGAGGAAGCTATGTGCCACACTAATTGGCAGTCAGTGTTTACTTTTATTTATTTATACTGCTTTACTATATATTATCTCATAGAAGTAGGTACAACATATTAGAGATATTCTACCTGCTAAGTGACAAAGTACTTGGTTCTTCTTCTCTTACGTTCTAACGGACACGTTCAAATTAGCTATTGTATGCATTTTTTTATCTATGGATATTATAAAATAACTTAAATTAAATAATAGTTGACCCTTTTTAGTTGTAGATAAGATAAAGAAAAGGAATGTTTGGACAGGTAAAACTTGGTTGAGCTATTATTATGTACTTGTATTGTGAACCCTAAACCTAAAAAAATAGGGTTTGATGCTGCAAGTTAGGGATAAAACTAGTCTTGACCCAGATTACTGGACCCTATATCATGTCTTGTGTATTATTCTGACCTTTCTTTGTAGTGATGAGCCAAACCCTTGAATAGTTCATGATCTTTACAGCATCTCGACCCTAAGGGTCGTGAGGGTCAGAAAGAAACTGGTCCATATTGTCCTTCTAACCCTTCTTTAAATCTGGTCCATGCTCTATTTAAATCATCTTGAATTTTATATTAGGGTTATATTATTGTGGACCAGTTTATTCAAATAGAAGGTGAGGTCTGTATTTAGAATTTAGGGTTCGCTTACTCAGGGTCAAGCTGGTGCTCTTTCTATTCTTGACACAAGCAAAGCAACACCTATTGCCTATTATTAAGTTAGTATTTTAGGACCATTTTATGGAACTAATGAATAAAAGTTGAAAGGATAAACAGGGAACATCTAACTGAAATGGTTTTTGACACTTTTGTATTTTATTATGCCGTTCCTATGCTTTAGTATAAATATAAAATATTGGGATCTATTCTCAATTGATCGCAGATCGCAGAAATTTGGAGTGTTTAAGTCCGCAATAGTTTTCTGTTTTTGGGCAATAAAGTTTAACTTGTATACCAAATTTCAAGTCTATAGCTTCAATAGGTCGGTAGATATACTCCAAGATGCAACGGACGGACGGACGAACTACCAAAAGCAATAAGGTTCTAGGACGACCTCGAAACCCTAAAAACACAGTTTATATGATCTTAAAACCATTATTCTAATAGTTATCTTCATCAAAAGCAAACTATGAATGTTGCAATTTTTTATTTATGCGTGTAGCCACAGCTTAAAAAATCATTAGATTATAAAGTTTAGAATATTTGCTCTTTCGTATTTTTAATTTATTTTTAATCAAAAATTTATAGTGAAAAGACTTGTAGATGATATTATCATATATATTTAGTAACTAAAAATACAATATTAGTTGCTCGTTAAAAAAAACATATATATACAAAGTGCTAGAGATTTTTTTTTAACAGGAATTAGTCCATTATAGCAGAATTTTATTGTCACTTGAACACTCTAAAACTTGTCACTTTTTAGGGATAGTCAAGAGTCTTGGATGCATTGTCTGGTTCGGGCTAAAAGCTGATGATATCTCTAGTTCCAGGCACTATTATAACACTCCGAAGTGGCAAGGGTTCCGTACTAGGTCCTGCTGTAGAGTCAGCCCTTTCAACTGGAGTAGGGAGACCCCGTCGGTTTATCTGATTCCGGCCTTGGAACACCCTTCAACACATACTTGTCTTGGTTTTTTCCTTCAAGTGGGCCCAGACCCTTGAGCCCTTCATGGTCAGAGGTGTCGGACTGTGAAGAGGTCAGGAAGATAACATCTTTCTTCCTCCGCTTCTTGCTGTATTCAAATGAGGCAACCCTATATCACAAGAGGGGCTTGTTTAAAGACAATGTGTCAAGAGTTAGATAGAAGGTGTCATATCAAGGGCCTAACGATCGGCTTTTCAAAATTCTTCCGGATTTTTAAGTCACTCATGTATTCCTCCATGATGTTATCACAGCTGATTCCACTTTTTTCTTACTCCTCAATTTAGAAAATTCTTATTTCAAATCACTCCTAATTCCTACATTATGTAGGTACAAACTTTTTAAACATTTTCATTCATATTATTTTTTTTGTTGTTTGTTTTCTGTTTTCGTTTTTTTTTTTTTTTTTTTTTTTTTTTTTTTTTTTTTTTTTTTTTTTTTTTTTTTTTNAAAAATGCGTTTGGTGCTTTTTTACGATTATATATTATATCGCGCGCTCTGTCCGCTTAATCTAAAACGTTGCATAGAATAGGGAAGCAATCCTTTTTCATCACGCTAGAAGTCTGCGTGGTTTACCCTTCGGGCATAACGCGCGTCTTCCCCTTATATTTTTTTTTACATCTTGCCTGTCCGTTGTACTTATGTGGTCTCAAAACAATATAAGTAAAGTTTTCACAGAGTAAGTTTTTTTTTTAAGTTTTGTAGGTTTTAACGCACAATTGTAGGTTTAAAATGAGAATGGCAAGACAACTTACTTTCTTATTAAATTGGTTTACTTTACTAATACAGTTATTGCAAAAATGAGAAACGTTTTGGCCTACAAGCAAATATTTGACAATTTAGTGTTGAATTAGCCGTAAATGATATTGCAAACATGAGAAGTATTTTGGCCTACAAGCAAATGTTTGTCAATTTATAGCATACATTGGCTGAAAATGGTATTGCAAACATGAGGAGCGTTTTGGACCACAAACAAATATTGGATAATTTATAGCATACATTGGCTGAAAATGGTATTGCAAACATGAAAAGCGTTGTGGCCTACACGCAAATAATTGACTGCATGTATTGTTAAATTAGGTGTATACTTTATGAAAACTATAACTGAACCAATTAGAAGTTATGATCTAAATTGACTAAATTTTAGTTTGATCTGATTACTGAATAATTGCTTATTAAAATAAGCTAGGAATATTTTCCAAAACGCTATTATTTTTCAAAATCACTAAGTGCAAAAATATTGTAAAATTGTGAATGTTTTGCTTCCGAGATTATCTAAGGTAAGGGGAGCATTTGGTTCACTTTTGAGAATTAGAAACTTTTATGTTTCCGATTTGAAAAATTCCAAGACAGAAATCCGTTTCAGACATTAGGGAACATTTCTAGTCTCGTGTCTATCTGTCGATCTGGGTATCCGCGAATTATGAAAGCTGTGACAATAACTTGAGTAAATGTCGACCGATTTGATGAAATTTGGTAGACATGTTCATTTTACGATGCAATTTGGTAGACATATACAAGTTTATTAATGCTCAGGACGAGTTGGTTGGACAACATTATCCGTCCAACGCTCGAGTAGACGTGAACTTCAAATTTATATTTGGAATTTTAGGTTGGGAAAAAAAATCGAACTTAATCTATTTAATGAGACAAACATTTTTTTCGCATACAATTTTTTAGTAAAATAGCGACACCGCTATGAAGTGTTAAAGATCGCTAAAACTATTAATATTTTTCACAAAATAAACAATATAACAATAAAGTAATTTAACAATAATGTTAATGTTAATATAACAATAAAGTACATGATAAGATGCGAGGCAGCTGTGTGCCACACTAACTAGCAGTCTATTTTTATTTTTATTTTTATTTTTTTGTTTTAATTAATTAAAAAGGATACAGTTAATACATAAGGAAAAGAAATCATCCGATAAATAAAAGTCACACACTTTAATAAAGTGTAATTGCTTATCAAATATCTTGTTTATATTAATAAACAAGTAATTTCCTTTGAATAGAATACAATTTAAAATGATTGCGGATCACTTTAATTGAATATATACCCACATCATTTTAAATTGAATATACCTAAATTTAATTCGGTTGCTAATTTTTTTAATTTTTATTATTACTGCAAAACCGACTTAAAACACTTCTATGCGTACACTAAGAAATATCAGAGAGAAATATCACTATTAATATTATAAAAAACCGGATTCTGAAAACAGTAAGTGGTTAAAAAATTAAAAGGCTAAAATAAAATAACATGGAAGTGAGAAAGGATATTTTTATTTCAGCAGAAGAATTTCCAGAGTATAAAGATGGTGTATTGAGAAGCAAGAAGAAAATATTTGTATACAGATATAAGTAAGGTTAGAAACAAAGCAAGGGGGAAGGGGAAGGGATAAAGTGTTGTTTGGGAATTTTCTTCTCTGTTTTTTTTTTTTCGTAGGGAGTTTTTCCGTAAAAGGGTGGGAGGGAATGGGCTAGATGGCCCTTAGAGGAGGGGGAACGACGGGCAAAAGAAGCATTTGGTATTCCTTGGGCGGTCCAGGACCCGTGTAAAAACTCTACTCCTGTCCCCTCCCTGTCTTACGTAAATGTTTGGACTCGGAGGAACAAGGTGCGTTAATATGTTTGGACTTGGAAAGACAAGGAAAAGCATAATGTTTGGACTGAGATGAACAAGGAAAACCGTATAATATTCCCTCCCTTATACTTCTTACTCTCTCCCACCTACTTACTAAAGTCTATATACGTTTATATCCCCGGGATGCCATCAAAATGTCCTGGGGCCGGCAAAATAGGAATTTAGTGTATTTTGAGGCGGTACGAGCCCGAGGGACATTACCCGAGGGTTATACTACCGGCTACCCCTCTCTATATTAGCCAATAAAAACATAGCTCGCCCCTACCCGTAAAATTCCCTAAAGGAAAAAAATATTTATACATTCATTTCCTTATCACCGCCCTTACCGTAGAATAAATGTAAATTATCGTAATTATATATTTTACAGGGTGGCCCAATACCTCTTGCATAAAACTAAAATGGGTTTTAGAGGACACTAAAAATAGTAACTTTTTTCAATAAGCCCATATCTGGCAATGAACCATTTACTAGGGTTTGATCTTGAAGGAAGTAGCTCTTAACATTAAGTGCAAGAATTGTGGTTTTAACATGAGGTGCCTTGCTAACTTTTCTGTGAAAGTGCGTCAGTTCCTTGACGAATTCTTTCCTAAATGCTGGAATGGTGACCCTGATCATTGACCTTGAAGGAAGTAGAGCTTAACATTGCGGTGCCCAGCTAACTTTTCTATGAATTCTCCCACTGCTGGATTCGATCCCTGATCTTACTTGTTCAGAGTTCTTCCTCTGGGGACATTTAAATGAGTGAGAGCTTCATGGTCCAAGCATCCATCACTCAGTGTTCAGGACATAGCCATAGCCTAAGACACTCCACAGGGTTTGAACTTCTGTAAACCACCGCTCCACCCTATGAATCCAACACAATGTGCAAACTTTTTAAATTTTATGGACTTTAAGAATGAATTATTCAAATAAATTGACTAAACGGATTATTGCTGGACGTTGGTTTATTGACACAAGATGCTTGCTTCGCCCTCTCAGTTAAATGCGAGGGAAAGAGTTTTTTGACATCATGTACATGCGGCATGAGTCTTGGCTTATTATAAGAGTTGTATTCAAAAAATAAAATATGTTTAATATATATTATAATCTCACATTTTGTTTATGAGTAACATATATACATTTTTTTTTCTTTTTTAAAGTAGGCTCCAAAATACAAATAGATCTATAATAACTTTATACCATTAATTTTCCCTTCTCCAAGGAACTTAACGACTATGCTTTTCTACAATATGTGATAGCGACTCGTCATGAAAGAGGTGTAGTTCAATAACCTTGAGCAAGGTCTTCAAATAAAACAATTGTAATGAACAATTACCCGGTATTGAAAGTGAAAAGATACTTAAATTTAATTTTGAAAGTACAAAAAGGTACTTTTTAAGTCAATGCAGTAACCTCTAGATCATCTGTAGAAGACTGCTTTAAGAACAGCCAAAACCTGTCAAAACGTTTTGAAAACGTTTTTTGGTTATTGAAATACAGCTCTTTTAGATGAACGTATTAACACCTAATGTACTCCATTGAAGAATGTGTTCATACGTTAAATGTTAATAAAAAAGAGTGATGAAATAAAAATGTATAATAATATTTCTTGATGTGATTGTTTAAAGCAATAGCATATTTTCATTCAATTTAGTTTTTAATTTGAATACACTTTTTTTGTAAAAATTTACCTCTGGAACACTTCTTTTTTTTAATTTAAATTTATGACCCTTTGTGTTAAATAGATTAATTTTATATTGTTGGCCGGAAAACTTTACGCACCCATAAATATTCTTTGTAAATATAAAGTTTTGTGTAAATTTACTTTTGGGGTAAAGTTGGGTAAGAATCTTGTGGGTAGTAATAATTTATTATTAAAGAATTAATAATTTAATGTCCACAATTGTAAGTAGGTTGTTAAATATTAAATGACTTGCGGTGGTTTTTCTCAATGAGTTAAAGGGAGTAACAAATATTTACTTTGGTCACAAGACCCGGGTCCCTTGTTTTAGCGACTTAGGCTTCTAACAATTGCCTTTTATTTAACTTAAGTTATTTCTTGTTTCCAACTGTCGCCCCCCCCCCCCTTAACAAATCCCTATCAACTTTTGCCATTTTATCAACAATTTTCATCGCTAAACTATCCGGGGTTTTTTACACAGTGACAATTTACCTTTTTAAAAACAATAAATAATTATAATTAATATAAATTGAAATAACAAATAAATATCACAGATTCTTATACAAAAAAGGTAAATTTCTGCCTAAGTAATTTTCATTATGATTATAATAAAGAAGAAATATGATAAATGATAATATATAATCAATATACTATTGACTGATTAATTCATTTTTGTTAGTCCATCTCTATTTATTTCATTTGAATTTAAGTCCTAAGCTTTATAGAGTTTAGAAAAGTTAAAAAGTATTATTTTTAACTTTTCTAGATTACCGTTTAGATTTAAGATTACCTTATACACCGTTTCCAGATTTTCTGCGCATGTTTCTTCCTCTCGCGCATGCGGGCAAGATTATAGCTTATATTGCTTCTAAGCTTAACGAAAGTAACGGAAGCTATGTGATAGTTCTGAAGAACAAAAATATTTTGTCTCCAATTTTAAAAATTCCAAGAAAGAAATCCGTTTCAGACATCAGGAAAACATTTTTCGTTCCGTGTCTGTTTGTCGTTCAAAGTTTGTGAACTAACATATCTTAAAAATTACACGTTCGATTTTAATAAAAATTTCTATGATAGGTCATAATTTGCTCACTGTTGATCCGATATGCTCATCTACATGCGCACAACCATTTAAATATATATTTAAACCTATAGCTTCAAAAGTAATTATCTCATCTGTGTGAAACTTTTATAGTTTATCGAAAGTAACACGCAGATAGCCCCAGATTAACTTGAACCGTCTTTGATCTTTAACTTTTGCTAAATTAATACTTTAATTCATGTAAAAAAAATCAAAATAATGTTGTTGGGAAACAATGAAACCAATTAGACAATAATGGCTTGCAAAAGGATAATATCAATAAGTACATGAAAGGATGCGAGGAAGCTATGTGCCACACCAATTAGCAGTCTATTTTTACAAGTGATCATTTTATTTTAATAACACACAGTTTTATAGGTTAGTCAACAGATATAAATCACATTAATTCTAACCTCCTTCGTACATTTTTGCAAATTTATTTTCATTATTATCTTATCTCAATTTTATATTCACGTGAAACGTACAGTAATACGAGTCGAGAAAGCTTTTTTTATAGTTATTGTTTATTGAGTTTTATTCAAGTTTATTAGACAGCTAGACTGGTTATTTGTCATTAGTCATTACCATAACTCACAAAATAAGAAATATTTCTTTAATATAGCCGTTTATTTTCTGCTAATCGTGGGATTTTTTTTTTTTTTTTTTTTTTTTTTAAATCAAAACATACTATCTTTTTTTAATATTTATACTTGTAATAAATGTTCAATACCTAGATGAGGAGCGAGGTGGTCCACATACCCTACGTATACAGTTATAAAAACAACGTTGTGTTCAAAAGAGTGTCATACTATTTGCCACCCTTTAAAAAAAGTGTAAAAAAAATCGAATGCCTATCTAGCCAAAAGCAACTATTCTTCTCACAGTTCGTCCTTTTGTTTATTTCCCGACACATTTTTTTAGAAACGATCGAATTTTTTTTTGTTCACGAAGATATCGTAAATATAGAGCACTGTAGGGTTAGTAGTACGCTCGGTGGAAGCCAGGTGGGTACTGCATTACAGGAACATTAGAATCTAGAGGGGTACTCCAAGGTACCCCTTATGTCCCACGGGTAACTTCTATATACACTATATACGGCACCTTCCCTATGATAAATGTTCACAACCCTTTCCTAGCTTAGACCCCCCTCTCTGATGCTTTGCAACAATAAATACCCTACCCTTAGATAAATTTATTACCCTATCTAAATTTTTTTTTGTGCACCCTTCTAGGAAACTGAAGGTATCCTACATTTTTTTTTCTTTTTGTCCTATAAAAGGGTTAAAATTTCCAGTAAGTAATACAGTAATATTAGTATCATTATTAAAAATCGGTCAAGCGAAAAATGTTCGTTTGATCGATACCGAAAAATTTTCGCAAAGGGTTGAAAGTTTTTTAAAAAAAAAAAAAAAAATGATATATCAAAAAAGCTAGTGTAAAGTTTTTTTTATATTTATAGGATATACTTGATTTATATTGTAAGATGAACTTGATAGGTTAAAATATTATTTTAAAGGAATTTGTAGCAACAAGATAGAAAATGTATAAATCATTATAACTTTCGATAAACTTTATAACAACTCGAGATAAATACAATTCTAAAAATAAAATTTTATTTCTTCATTGTAGTATCATAAACTTATTCAGTAATAATCAGCATGATTTTTAAGTCAGATTAGCCAATACTTTAGTTATGTTTGTAATTATTTAAATCTATTTCATAGCAATTTGACAAATAACTTCTCTAACGCATTTCTCGGCAAATTCTTAATAATTAATGAATACATTTTATCCTAATGATTAATGATTAATATTATTTAGTGCTTATGCTAGAAAACATTTGCTTGCATATTGAATAAAGTAATTAGCTATTTTTTTTAAAAAAATTTATATTCACATTTTACGATGTATGGAAAGTTATTGGAATACATTTTCATTCATATTTGGAATACATTGTGATATAAGTTTTCTCGCACTAGTTTTATTTCACTATAGAAAAGTTTTCTTTTTATGTACAAAAATTTTATTTTTATATACAATAATTTTCTTTTTATATACATAAATTTTCATTTTATATACATAAATGCTCAACAAAGTGATTGTTTTTACCCTAAAAATTGTACGTTAAACAGAATATTCTTGCATTTACTTTCCCGTACTCCAGTGTTTCTACTTACAAACATAAATAATATGTTTCTACTAGTCAGGTAACTTGGCAAAATAAAGTTGGCAACTCTGGATGTAAACAGAACAGCTGGTGTAGTTGTTGTTGTTGTCGAGAGTTAAGAGTTGTTAATTGTACTTTCATATTTTATTTGCAGATTAAAAATAACTGTAGGAACAACTTGTTAACTGTAGGAAGAATTAAATGTGCTACTCGAGCTCGTATTGTTTGCTGCACTCGTAAACAATTCTGCCCTCGCCTGCGGCTCGTGCTTAAATATTTCTCTTGAGTGCAGCAAAGTGCCAATCTGCTGCACTAGTTGCACTTATACCTTTTTTGTTTTTATTTATCCAATTAGAATTGTATAAACTATCTAAAATTTACATTTTGCTTCCGAGCTTACCGAAGGTAACGGAAGCTATGTGATCGTTCTGAAGAACGAAAAAATGTAAGGTCTCTGATTTCAAAAATTCCAAGACAGAAATCCGTTTCAGACATCAGGGAACATTTTTGGTTCCGTGTCTGTCTGTCGGTCTGTCTGTCGGTCTGTCTGTCGGTCTGTCTGTCGGTCTGTCTGTCGGTCTGTCGGTCTGTCGGTCGGTCTGTCGTCAATTTTTGCCACC
>KZ651130.1:297549-311349 GCA_001010745.2 Gerris buenoi
CCCCACCTCCCCCTCTAAGATCAAAGCTGAAAAATCCCTAATTAGACATTAATTACTACAAATAGAAGAAATCTTATTTAAATTGAAATTTCGATATGGGATCAGCAATTTTGCATCTTCTCCATTACTCTCCCTCTTCCCCCACCCCTCCCCTGGATTGAAATTGGAAATGTATATTATTATTGGTTGTATTCGTGGTAAGAAGAAGCCATTTTCAAAATATTAACTTCCTAGCTATAAGAGGAGTTTTGGCTACGTTAAATTCTCGTGAACTTTACCCCTATTTTCTCCTTTAAAGATAGAATTTCGAAAGCTCTCTTCTTAGCAATAATCAACAATATTCAAAATAAAGGGAGGAGGGGCAAAAGTAATGTCATAATGTGAATTAGCTGCCATTTTCTTAGGAATTAAAAATATATAAACTCAGTTTTCATAGTGTAAAATTGATGGCATTTAATTTAAAAAATTGCATTGTTCAATTAAATGACCACCTCCTGAGTTGATGCACAGATGAACTCATTTAACGGCATTTTGAATAGTAAAACAATCTGGCTCCGAATATGGAAGATATGGAAGATATGGAAGATATGGAAGATATGGAAATATGGAGGATATTTCCTCTTCAATGTTGGCATCCAAGACATACAATGTTTGTGGTTCGTTGTGGTGAACACGAGAATTTAATAAGCTCAAAAGGAAAAAGTCTAGCGGCGACAAAATCAAGATTGTCCAGGAGATAACGTGCAAAAAAGTGTTTGACTAACATCAAGCTAGAATTTTGTAGAGAAGTAAATTTTTAGTTCCTTTTAAGAATCTAGTAGGTAAGTTCATCTGCGGGACATTGTGATCACATTTTGATGGACAAATGTGATTTTTATGATCCTAAGTAACCAACTACCATCAACAACAAACTACCATCAACTTTATTATTGGTCTACTAACTGAGTTTGTACTCAGGATCATGAAAATCATATTGTCCACCAAAAAGGTTGGGGCATGGCCGCTCTCCACCGGTTTGTTTTTTTCCATAAGCCTATTGCCAAGCTATCTCTCGCGGACGAACTTAGTCGACCAGAGATTCTTAAAAGGCACCAAAACATTTATATGTATACAAAATTCTAGCTTGAATTTAGTCAGGCACTTTTTGAACGCTATCACCTGGTCTAAAAGATCTGATCGGCCAGTTCAAATTGCCAAAATGGGAGATAACGCTGCGTTAAAACAGCAGACCGAAAATTGGTCAAATGAGCAGTAAAAATAATTCCGATTTCGTCAGGCGTGTATCACTCCATTGCTCTAGGTCAACTAGTTCTATATCTCTCTAGTAGTAATAATTACATGAAGGGGAGACCTTGATTTATGTAAGACCAATAAATGGTAAATATATATCAATATTTCGACATAAATGCAATAACTACATCTGTCCCTGGCTATTGAAGGAGTTCCTGTCACCATACGAAGCTATCTTTCAGAATTCAAGTTTTTACTGCAATTAGTTCCGAAGATATCTTATAATACTGCAAACAAACAAAAAATAAAAATAAAATAAAATACGTCATTAGACAATTATCAAGAGTTTGTAAAACGATTTTTGACAGAACTCTTTCTTACAGAACATCTTTTTTACAGAGTGCTGAATGGACCTTTCTACAACATTTCATGGATATATCAGTAATTCTAAAAACCACGGTTGTATTTCAAATTTTATTAATTTGATGAGTTATCTTAATTTGAGTACGAAGAATCTTGTTTTGAAAGTATTTTTTATGGTTGATTCTTTAAAATTATACTAAAATTTCCTTTTTAACTTTTGGAGGGAACTCCGAAATCCTAAAATTGCCAAGTTGGTACTTTTTCTTTTAGAAAATTGTATAATTTTCAATTCCAATTGTTCTTATTTGAGTTGCCTTTTAGTATAAAGTAAAAATCAATAAATGAAATTTAGTTTAAGATGAAATTTTCAGTCTGATAGTATACGCAACTTTTAATTCCTGTAAGAAAGTTGATAGTTCCGGTGAAATTATTCTGCATCAAGTATATGAAGTTGATCTTCCCCTATATTATTCTAAGAATGGTTTTCTGGGAAAGGGGGTTTTAGGTTGGCAAGAAAGTGTCTAAGTCAGTTTAATTTAGTCAAACCCTGATTAAATGTAAAGTGGGCTTGCCCCTTGCTTTAAGGGTTTCTCCGAGATATCGATTGAGTAGACCCTTTGCCGGACTCCCTTCGACCATTCTCTCGGCCCTTCGTCTATCGAGGCATGGCCCTTGTAAAAACAACATCGTGAACCCTTCGCCCGTGCCTCTGAGTTATGCAAACTAGCTCGACTTTACTCCCTCCCTACCTCACACAAACAACCGCAAACATCCTTAAGGAAGGGGACTGAGTGGAGCCAGTGTGAAATACTCACACATTACTCTCCTCCTACGAAGCAGTCTACGTTTCTACGCTAGACCATGCCATATAATCATTAATCAATCTCAAGAAGAGACTCGCTTGTTCAAACTAGAGAGCCAAAGACACGCAGATACCTCTTTACTTAACCTGATTTACTTTTCTATATAAGTATCCCAGCAAAACAACAAAATCACGCTAAAAAACACATTTTATTGTCGATTTTTTTCTGTTTAAAAAGTGTTTATACTTTACCAACCTTATATTACGCTAGAAGCTTATATTACGCGTATCTATTTAAGCCCAAGGTATACATCATCATCCAGTTCTTTTCTTAGAAACTCATACGCATAAAAAAAAATATGTTCCTAAATTTTTTACTTGAAAAACACTTTCAGCCTTTAACGTGATTCAGGCCTATCATGTTAAATCAACTTAAATAACTAAAAATATAGTTTTTCGTTAAGTTTGTTCATAAAATCCATCATGTTTTGCCCGCAAACATATCATTGAGCCTATAGGAACCAAAATACTAAAATAATCTAATATATAAATAATCTAATATATAAAAGTCAATGTATGTGTGTGTGTGTGGATGTGTTTGTTCTTTTTTGAAATCTACAGTTTTAGTCCAATCTCGATTGAAATTTGCTTACTTGGCTTCAACGCAAGGGGAAAATCACTGTCTTCATGATTTTTCGAAATTAAATTTTGGTACACAGAAATACGGGGTACACATGTCAAAGTAATGAAAACCCTTCATGATGCTTACCGCAGTGATTTTATCAAAAAGGAGGGGGTATAGAAATAAGTGGGAGGGATAGTATCTTGATATTCTCGCATAATAAAATAATTTAAATGTTTCTTGATGGTAGTTTAGAAACATATTAAATTGAAATAACTCTCCGTATTGAAGTGGGACAAAGTAGAAGCTAAAAAGTCAACTAAACTGAAGCGGAAACGCTTGCCTAAGTAAATTTAAATATAAGATTGAAAAACATGCATAGAAAATTAGGACAGACGATTCACCGTAACATTGAGCTAGCAAAACTTTACAAAATTATTGATGAGGCGTAACAATTATAGTGCAAGTCAGTTCAGAAATTTGGCTTGTTACTTTCCAACCATTTTATGGAATTACGACCATGTTTTTCAGTAGATTACAATATTTTTTTGCATACGGCAAAGAATTAGTTACCATGCATGTAACCGACTAAGAATTAACGCATGTTTACGATAATTACCGTACAGTTGGCAACCCTATGCATACTTGTTCAACATATTAAACTGTTGATTGCAATTTTTTGAAAGAGTTTCTATTTACAATGCAATCGAATCATTGCAGAAGTGAACGTAATTTAATTCTTGAACATTTCTGAGAACTGACTTTCTCACGAACAATTTATCTATTCTTGATAAGCAAAGATTTACGTATAAACAGAAGAAGAACAACATAGCACAAATTAGGGCTTATCAATTAAAACAGTTCGTGGAAAGAGGGATCAAAGCTTCGAATTTGAAACTACAGCTTATTAGTTGTTATAAAAGTCCCAGTTTATTATAAAATTGCAGAGAAAATTACTTTAAGAGACCAATTAAAAACTATGAAAATTAATAAATTAACTTTTCGTTTCTTTTTTCTTTACAGCAATTGCATTCAAATTGGTCATCTACATCTACATCATAATGAGGCGAAAGATACCAAAGAAGAAGAATGTTCAAAAGGCTAAAGCAGTGTGAGAAACAGAGGTAAAAATAACTCCCCTTATTAATAATTTAACCCTTATAATAACAGTGGGGTGAAACAATCTAAAAAAGGTGTGGGGAATGTTCTTCTTTAGACTGTTACTCCCCTTATAAAAAAAGAAGTGTGATATTCCTTTTTCCCAAATTACATTGGAGTAAACATCCCTATGTCTTAATAGTTATTTACTCAAAATCATTTATATTCTAAAAAAAACAGGGGAGTAACAATCTAGCGAGGTACCAATAAGTTTATACGTCATAAGTATTTATTCTAAAAAAAATAATCAAATTATATGTATACAGAGTTTAAGAAGGAAAATTAACATAAAACAAATCTCGGGATATTGTTAAACTTGTAAAAAATTAAGAGAAAAATTCTTATAAATTTCTTGCTGTATCCTGTAAATTCTTTTTCTTGCTGTATCCTAAAATACATATTATGTATTTACCCCGATATCCGCTATTATGTGGTTTTATTATCATATATTTTATTTCTTTCGATTTCGATGCATTCAATTGATTTAGTTGAAACTAAGTATATTTTACTACGTTTTTATTAGCTTGCTTTCTTGTTTGTTTGTCCCGTACAAATCTTGCAATCGATTTTTAAGTAACTTCCCGAGTACCTAGACGTTTGAAACTTTTAGAAGCTCAGAACACGATGCCAATGTAATATTTTAATGCTTTTAGCCATATTTCAGCTATATTTAATTCGTTTTCAGCAAATTTTGCTGTATGGGAAGTTAAATAAATAAATTTATGATTTATGACAGAAAATTAAATAACTTAGTATATAAAAAATTATTTTACTACGTTTTTATTAACTTGGTTTCTTGTTTGTTTGTTTGTTTGTCCGGTACAAATCTTGAAATCGATTTTTAAGTAACTTCCCGAGTACCTGGACGTTTGAAACTTTTAGAATAGCTCAGAATACGATGTCAATGTATTATTTTAATACTTTTAGCCATCTTTCAGCAATATTTAATACGTTTTCAGCAAATTTTGCTGTATGGGAAGTTCGGAAAAAATCCGCAAGTTATTTTATTTATTTTGACATATCCCATATATACGATCTTCATTTTGACAGGTTTCAATAAATAAATAAATTTATGATTTATGACAGAAAATTAAAAAACTTAGTATATAAAGTTATTTTTATCTTGCAATTATTTTCAATTAGTAAAAACAAAAAAGACTAATCTAATTTTTGGTTTCAAAATGACAGCCGTAGACAAGTCAATGTGCTTTTCTAATTCTATTAAAAATGTATCGTATTATATATTAAATAAATATATATGTAGAAATTTCATCTATTTTTTAGTCGAATGAGGTTTGCACTTATACTTTTCTTGTACTGTGTGGATAGTAGACACCGTGTAGTATTCTGTATTACTTGCACCAGCTAGGTACCAGCTACCTACCGTGCAGAAAGTCTGCTGCCGTATAATTGTTTATGAGTTCCTATAATATTTTAAACATTTTAAAAGGAAGTTTAAAATTCCTATAACATTTTAAAGAAATTATGACTTATTTCTATCTACGCCTATAGTAATAGTAATAGAATAATATGTAATAGTTAAGTGTATGTAAGTGTAATATGTAAGTTAATGTAATAGTTAGTAATTAATATGTAATTTTTTTTATTTTTGCTTCCGAGCTTACCGAAGGTAACGGAAGCTATGTGATCGTTCTGAAGAACGAAAAATTTTTAGGTCTCCGATTTCAAAAATTCCAAGACAGAAATCCGTTTTAGATATCAGGGAACATTTTTGGTTCCGTGTCTGTCTGTCTGTCTTTCGGTCTGTCGTCAATTTTTGCGAACCACCATATCTTAAAAACTACACGTCCGATTTTAATTAAATTTAGTTAGTAGGTCATAATCAGCCCATTGTTGGTCCCATATAAGTTTCAACCTTCTGTGCTTATTAGTTTATCTTCCACAAGCTCACAAACATACATTTCAGAGCACAGGGGGTACAAATATTACAGTTAATCTTTTATAATATTATGTATATTGTTGAAAAGCTCTTGCATAGTAGATTAATTTTTGTTATATTCTGTTTTGTGTTATTTTTAGTTTTGAGGGGGGGGGGGGATAAAAAAAACCAGTTTATAGAGAGGCTTCTACGATTTGGTTGCAGTTTTATATTTGTTTATTATATAAACACTTTTTGTGAGCAGAAGGGAATATTACTGCCAATTGTCAACGATTTTGGTTAGGATTAGGCCCCGATAGAGAGAGACGATGCAGAAACTGTGATCTAGTGGCTTTGTTTCTCCAACAAACGTTTAAATTTCTCCAACTTTATTAAATATTTACTGGAACAGTGCCGCGCCATTCCAACTTTTTGTTTATTTTTATCGATGTATTTTTCTTAATTTGGTCTTTTCTTTGCGAGGAAGCTATGTGCCACATTAATTGGCAGAGTATTTTACGTTACGTGGATAGACAGTTTATTTGAATCCAATAAGATAAGCTCTTATCTATATAAAAGTTCTAATTCTTAAAAAGCTTATTAGTTCCCATTACATAGTTAATTCTAGTTTATTTTCAATTGTGTTTTTAAGTATGTTTGTACAAAGATAAGAAAAAGAATTTAAAAGGCAAGTGGAAGTGTGAGAGTGTGAGGTATGCAAATCAAGTAAGAGGGTCGTAGACAGTCAAGGGAACGAGAAAGGTAATGTAGACCCGTAGCTCACTCTAGTAGAGGGTACAGGAACTAGAAACCCTCCACTGTACTCGTCTGCTCCAAGCGGAGAAACTCCAAACTAATTTAAATATACAAGCGATAAGGGGACAAGGTACCCTCTCACCTCATAACACGTAGCTAAATAGGTTCCCATTATCTTTTCTTATTTATATTTTTACGTTTTATTAAAATAAAAATATTTTCAAAACATAATAATATATAGAGAATTATACACCTAAATGTCAATACTTTAGAAGCTGATACTAAAATAAAAAAGTAACCAAATCATTTGGTATTGTATGTATATTTTTTTTACCTGTCTAGAGGTAGGTATAGCCTAAACTTAATTTTTTCAAAATATCGTGTACTCTATCATTAAAAACTTTTGATTACTCGAAAACTATTACTGTGGTATACAATTTAAAGACCAGCTTTTCTTCTGTAGGAGAAACAATTTTTTATTCTGCTCCAAAAAGAAAAAAACATCTTAATTGGAAAAACTATCTTCCCATATTATTAAAATCTTCCCATATTATTTAACTAGTATTATTAAAATATTCCCATATTATTAAAATAGTTTTTGGAGTTATACTACCAAAAACTTAATAATAAAATGTTTAATAAAGTACTCGTACTGAAGATGACCTTAATGAGAGTTGAAACGTTTCCTTACGTATAAAGCTTTTTATTTCAGATTTACACCTACAAATTTAATATATAAGAAGAAGTTAATACATTTAAAATGTATTATTTAAATTAATAATTTTAAAAAAAAATCGCGGGTACGGGGCACCTCGGAACTTTTCCTCACTTCAGAGGCAAGTAAAGTGGCCTCTCATGCTGCTTCGCAGCAGAAGGAAGCAGCATTAGACGTGGTTAGTACTTGGATGGGTGACCGTTCTGAACTAACTGATTTATTATCATTCTTAAAAAAAAACTTATTTTTAATAACTACATTTTATTTAATTATTTGAAGTTTGGCGGTATTTAGAAAGATGTAAACAAACTTTGACGTCATCAAAATTATCGAACTATTAAATAATTATATTCACTTATAATTTTTAAACTTAATGGAATTTCACTGATTTATTTTTTTTAATTAATGGAATTTCATCGTTTTTTTTAATATTTGTTTCTAATTTTTTTTCGGTTCCAACGATATGCTATATTTCAAAGACCTATTTATACTTTCGGTATTATTAACCGTCAAAGTTTAAAAATTTATAACTTCAAAATGGCGGCCAATATCAAAATTAAATTTTGCGGGCTTGTTTGTCATACAGAGAGGTACATTCGTGCTAAATTTCAATACGATCAGGACCATTATCGATTTATTTTTTTTAAATTTTCCCGACTCAGCAAACTGGGTTCAAGATGGCGGAAAAAGTTGATTTTTCTGGACGGGACCACTTCAGGTAAGGACTGATTTTTCTGCTAAGTTTCAACTCTCTAGGTTAAACACCTTGGGCGCTACGATGATAACACACATACGCACATACAGACGTCATGCTGAAAACTTGAAAACCACCCAAAACAGATAATTCCGTTGAAATCTCGAAAACAATTTTTTTGTGAATACAATACTTTTCTTACTATTAGTATAGTGAGGAAAAGTAAAAAAAGTGTGCAGTATATATTTTAAAAACCAAACAAGTGGGTAATGTAAAATTTTTGTATACACTGGTACATATAATGGAGTGGTATATTTAAAATAATGTTTTTAATGTATTATACCTTGTGTGTAATATATTGCTATATAGTCGGCACAAAGAATGAGTGAAATAAATGAAGTATAGACCTAAACCTCAGCTAGGATATAGCTTGTTTTGAAAGAACATACTCCAAGGAAGCTTGCATCTATCATTGTCCTCAGTTACGAGATCACTTATAAACAGTGGCGTGAAACTGGCGCCGTATGTGTTAAAAGCAGTGATGACGCAGCGTCAGAGTGACGCTGGAGAGTTGCGTCATAAATAGCGTCACAATGACGCCGCGTCAGAGTGACGCTGGAGAGTAGCGTCATAAATGGCGTCACAATGACGCCGCCTCAGAAGCGGGAAAATGACGCTCGTGCGTCCCTGTAATAAGAGGTACTTGCGTCCCAAAGTTTGATATTTTTCAACAAAGTGACATGAAAAATTAAACTCTATACGCAAGTAATATATATTTTTGTAATACACTCTTCAGTACCTTTCTTTTGATACCCCCCTCAAAAAAAAAAAAAAAAAAAAAAAAAAAAAAAAAAAAAAAAAAAAAAAAAAAAAAAAANAAAAAAAAATGCGTGACATGAACTATCCTCTATTTTGGATTTGAATAGCTAATCATTTTGATTTCGCTATATTTTCCCCGTGTGCGCGTCAAAAGTATCTTTATGCTCATGCCATTATACTTTGTTATTCCAAGGGGAGGGGAGCCAATGAGAGCTCGATATTTTGGCGGGTAGTAAGTCGGGCCAACTAGGCAATTATTTTTATTATTTCCCTGACATAGGTTGGCCAATCTCAGCTATAGTGGCATGAGTATGAGTATGATACTGCAAAGAGGCTAAAATGAAATGCAGTGTCGTATACAAATTTGTATCCTTGGGCAGTGACGCTCTAATGAAAAAATAATATTTATTATTCAATTAAATTTGTGGCGTGCCTTTGCCAGTAAGAAACTGTTTTAAAATTTAAACGTGCAGAATGAAGCCTCTTTTCATCTGCTACAAATTTGTCCCGCAACATGTTGCACTTCATTTTCCGGCACAAGTGCCAGGAGTTTGTTGAAATGGAAAGGGTCTACAACATGTTGTGGGACAAGTACCGGGGACAAAAATGCGCCAAGTATTGTTGCACACAACTTTCGGCGCAACTTGTGCCGTGGGCCGGGAGCAATGGAAACAATTTGCAACATATCCCGGGGAAAAGCGCACGCGCAGTGCTGTCTATACTGCACGTTCTCTCTTGTTTGTGGTTGATGCATTGTCAGTGTTAGCGTTTGTTTTGTGCTCGAGTGGTCTAAATTTAAAATGTATTTTCGCTAAACTACTCCTGATCTGCCATCTCTTTCGTTTTCATATTTTTTTTAAAAGTTCTTAGTACGCATCAGCCATTACCACAAAAGCTGAAGTAGCTGAGTCTTCCATATACGCTAAACATGACAAACCTCTCAAGAATCACTGGGAATCACTGTACAAACTGAACTGAAGTCTTGCACTCCAGGCCTCTGCCAATACAAATGTTGTAAATGTAGCAGGGAATTGGAAACAGTTTGAAAAATTACACGCAATATGTGCCGGGAACATTTTGTGCGTCATGTGCCTGGAACTTGTCATTGATTTAGAAAAGACAAACATCATTTAGTTGCACTGAATAAATTAGACCTAGTGGAACTTACTCGGACAGTGGGAGACTTGGCTAAACCTATGATCTCAATACTTTTTACGCGAGAATTGGCTTATTTTTTTATACTAGTGTGTTTGGTGGGATTTCACATCTTTTCGCAAGGAATTTTTCGTATCTTAGCCTCTTGTTCTTTTAATATCAGCTACTGGTTTAAGAATATCCCATTCTCTATCTCTTTTGGTCCTCTTTGAGGGTTTCGAATGAATAATTTTACACATATGTGGACGGTACATGCATCTAAGTCTGTTGTATTCAGCAATTGCAGACTCCTGAGATTATAATATGGAACCGCAATCAATATTAATTAAATGCTGTCCGTCCAGACTTGCGATCCGCAATAGAGCAATGCAAGCTTATAACCACTAGGGAAGACTAAAAGCCAATATCTATAAGAGCACTGATAAGAATAAGAAGATATAAAAGAAAGATAAATAAAGATAATGTAAGGAAATAATAAGATATTAGGAGTAACAGGAATAGTAAGAACTGTTTAGAAGGAGAGGTTTGAAAAGCAAAGGCAAGGAACGAACGTGGTGGGTGTTCGAATTAAACTAAATAAAATGATCTGGATTAAACATGTTTTCACTATAAGATAACTATCAATCAATATTTTCAAATCAACCTTAAAATCACTTTTAGTTTTAAAGTTCCCTACTTGGGAGCTCTAGTGGCGCTGTTTACAATTTTTTAAATTTTTACCAATATTTTGAATACTTAGGTGGTTTTTCTATTAGCCTTGAAAGAGCATTGAACCAGATTTTTTTTTTCTTTATTTGTACAATAAACTCTACCTATATACAAAACTAGCTGGAAAACTACCCATGCTTCGCTACGGAGTGTTATTTTAATTTGATAAGATTATAAACTACCGTTGAGAAACATTGAAATTATTTTACAATGCGAGAATATCTAGATTCTATCCCTCCCGCTTATTTCCCCCTCCTCTTTGATAAGATAATATACAATTATATCCTAAATTTACCCCCCTCCTAAATGAAAATATGACAAAACTGAACATAACAACAATTTCTGTACTCTTAAAGAGCTTTTCAACGATATGCATCATGAAGGATATATATTACTTTGACCCCGTATTAATTACATGTACCCGTACCCCTGAGTACTAAAATTTAAATATCGAAAATTCATGTAGACAGTGATTTTCCCCTTTCTTTGAAGGTCAAGGGTGCAAATTTTCATCGAGATCGGACTGAAACTGTTGATTTGTATAAAGAACATACACACATACGTTGACTTTTATATATAATATAAGGCCGCCATCTTGAATCGAAGTGTCTAAAAAAAAATAATAATAATTTAGTTATTCTATTTATATTCATAATATTATTTACTTAAAATATTATAGACTAATTTCTCTAAATTTATAGTATTCTACTATTGTTCGAAACACTGATGAAGCTCAGGTTCCCTGGGAGAAAGCTTTGTGAAATAAAATAAAAAAGAAACTAAAAACGGACTTTTATTCCAAACAACGCCTACACTGTTTTAGTTTCTACTCTCAAGTCCACCTAAGAAAACCATCAATTAAAATATTATGTTATGTTATATTATATTTTATATTATTACCCTCCCCACTGTTTAATAAATACCTCTCTTTATCATTGTTCTCAGGTAAAATTACCATGGATTGAAGTCGATTTTTGAGAACAATTGAGCACTAACCAGCCAGATAAATTAATATTTAAAATTGATGGAAAAATGTATCTGTGGACGTCAAGAAAATGATGGAATTTGATTTGACTACTCCATGGACCTGAGTGGAATCCAACCCAACCTTGGTATTTAGCTTATAATACATTTATTAAGATAACTAATATTTGTATTTCAAATTACTAAATAATTTTTAAAAAACAAATTGTGAAGATATTTTAGAAGAATTTGAGCTGAAATGTTTTATTTTTTAGAACGACTGCTACGTCTTCCAGGTCCAAAAGAGGCTGCTAAATGTTTAAAAGGAGACATCGAATTTTTTTCATAAGTTTTCAGTAAGGAATTTTTGTTTTACTTGATTTTTTTTTCTTTTTTTTTAATTTTTCATTCGGGGGAACTGTAAATTGCACCATTTTTTGAACGAAGTAAATCAAAGTATGTAAATTGCACCACTCTTATTTAAAACGAAGTAGATCAAACCATGTAGATTGCACCACTACCTCTTGAGACGAAGTAAGTAAAATAGTGTAAATTGCACCACTTTTTTTGAACAAAGTAAATCAAAGTATGTAAATTGCACCACTACCTCTTGAGACGAAGTAAGTAAAATAGTGTAAATTGCACCACTGTTTTGCAACAATAGGGCATATGTAAATTGCACCATTATTTTAAGATGAGGTAAGTCAAACACTGTAAACGGACGGCCAGACAGACAGAGCCGTTACATAAGGTTTCTTTTTGTACTTTGTACAGAAACCTAATAAGAGTGGATAAAAGTGTTAAATTTTAGGAATCGATTCATAATGGTCTAAAACGGATTTTCATGAAAAAATTTTCAAAGAAAAATTTTGAATGAACCTGCCTCTTGAAGCGATGAAAGTTTTTCATAAGGTGGGTACACACTAGGCCAACGAATGACCAACCAACCAACGAGCAACGGGCGTATGGTCGAATCTTGGTCGGAAACCCTTGGCGTTGGGTCATCTCGTCTACACAGGAAGATATTAGGGCCATAGTGTTTAAGCTACGGGATTCGGTACGGTTCGGGTAGGAAGGGATCCAACTCTCGGGGGAGGAAGGGATCCAAGGTTTTGTAAGTTGAATGTAGGTATTACATCCGCTCTATATTTTACTTCAACACCATGTATTTTGCTAGAAGAAAATTGGTCCAATCGAACTGAAATTTAGCACGAATGACCCTCTCTGTTTGACAAACAAATCCACTAATTTTCATTTTATATTGGCCGCTATATTGGAGTTATCGATTTTTGAATTAAGGCACTTTGACTGTGTTAATAATACCGAAATAATCCAGTCATTTGGTAGTTTGAACAGGAAAAAATTGCTGAAGAATTTTTCTCGACGGATCGTTATGTTTTTTGGGGTGCTGAATCTGAAAATCTAGTTATCGACTAGATTCGGATATGGCTTCACCATGAAAATGGTGAAAAACCCTAAAAGTTTGGAAGTTTTTTTAGTTTTTCGCTTATAACTCCGAAACGACGCATCTTAGAGAAAAATTACTTTAAATCAAAAAGAAAGCTAATAAAATTTTCTAAAAAACAAACAATTTGTATTATTATGTAGAGCGCGCTAAAGATTGACCATACTTTGAAAGTCTAGTATACCCCAGAGGTTGCCCTCACAGGGCACATCCTTAGTAGCTTCAATGTCATTACGATATTTTTAGTATTCATTATTACTCTTAATCCTTGAAAAACTAAGCGCGCGACATATCCCTCAACCCCCCATAGGGAACCCTTAAACTTTCGTGTTGGGGGGGGGGAGAAAAAACCAAAATAAAAAAAATATTGCTTTTTTTTGTTTGTATATCCAGTACATATCTTGCAATCGACTTTTAACTAACATCCCGAGTAGCTAGACATATGACAATAGCTCAGAACACGATGACAAT
>KZ651130.1:334087-352536 GCA_001010745.2 Gerris buenoi
AAAAAAAAAAAAAAAAAAAAAAAAAAAAAAAAAAAAAAAAAAAATTGTATATAAGACGTTTTCAAAAATGGAATTTTTATATTAATTATTTCATGTAGGTACGAAAAAAAATGTTTCTCCTCTATACTTCCTGGACTGTGAAGTTACCTAGGTATATCTAGTTTTACACTGGATATTTTTTATGAAGCTTGTTTAGCTGAGAAGTTAATAAAGAGGAGACGCAGGCTAAGATGAAGATGTGAGACGCTATAACGGGAGAGAGAATCATTAAAAGCAGGTGAGGGTGTGACAAGGCCTCCTAATGTGACTGTCTCATGGTAATGTCATATCCGAGGAATATTCCTCATCTGGATAGTTTGGTAGTTCTCTCCGGACGTACAATGCTTCGTACAGGATGCGTCTCGGCAGTTTCTCTCGGTTGTTATCTCTCCGCTTCTGGTTGGCCTCTTCCTCGTGAATGTATCTCCAGGACCATAATATCTCACCTAGTTGTATTATCTCTCGGCGGGAGGAAGGAGGGGTATCTCGGGGTCGGTTAAGGGACTCGGAGTTACCCATGTATCTCCTGGTTCTCTTATCGCCTCGGCCCGACGAACAATCCACCCCTTACTCGGTGTTAATTTAGCCCTGGCTCCTTCACACACGGGGTTATCTTCACACTCCCCGCCGAACTTGACACACACTGCCGCAGTCGTAATCTAATTAAACCGGGCTCCGTCCCTAATGTCTCCGGTACATTCTCTCCTCGAATAAAACCCCTAACCAGCCCCACCCCGACTTTACAGCTACATGGCTCCCTCACTACCGTATAACGTTTTACTCGCTTCCTAACGGCCACTCCTCCTCCAGCCCGACTTTCTCTAATGGTTTCATGAGGTTATCTTCTTAGATCCGCTCTGAAATTTACATAGCTCAAGACCCCGGTATTCCGAAACTGATGGTTATATGTTCAGAACGTTTTCATTCTATTCTTCAACCCGAGCACTACAACTCTCCAGAGTTAACAGTTATTTGTTTCTTGTACTAATAAAATTCTTGAATCCGAAAATACTTTAACTCTGCCTTGTCTTATCTAATTAATACCTTCCCTTACATGGAAACTTTAAGAAGTGCAATTCAAGGATCAAAAATTCAACAAAAAAAAGTTATTTCGCTTGTGTCAAAATTCTTACATTTATCTGTTGTAACTATATTTTTACCCTGAATTATATCAATATACTGAAATAAAATATAATTATAGCCTGATAAATATTTATTAAGACATTTGTCCGTTCTATTGGTTTGATACTTAAAAATTAAAATGTATCAAATTTACTCGTTATATATTATTTACATCTTAATTAAATATATTTGGGTTTAACTTAAAATTCTTTAATTTTGTATTAAATAGGATACCATTAGTTTAATTAATGATTTAATTATAGTACTCTAATATATGTACCTATAACATATTATTATTATTAAATATCCACGCTAAAGTGTCTGAAATTGTAATATGAAGCTGGTTTAATGATTCTGCTGGTTTAATTTAAACTTTCCTGCAGCAATGATACCAGATACAATTATACTAAAGTATTTTCATATCGTAAATCGTATAAGGTGTGAAAAAGTGTGTGTGTGTTTTTGCTGTTGAGAGGGTGTAATGAGGTAGCTTCGTGCAATTCGTCCTTCTCGACTCTCGACCCACAGTGATTCTAGGTTCCGTAGCTTTTCTAAAGATAAGGATATAAGGAGCTGTACCGGTGTAATTAGTAAGACGGCGGTTTCGGTACGTGCCGTTGGTTCTATTTATCGGCGGGAGATAACTCGCTGAGGTATCTGGAAGCATTGTAGCCTGGCACTTGCTCCAACTCTCAGAGCCCATTCAGAGTAAAGCCCTTTCCCTCCCGAGTCACTGGGAGACTACCGCCGACAAAAGGGACAAGAAGAATCGCTCTCACCTATCCTACATACCGGCATTACCGACCACAATTAGCAACCCCCTCGAGTCAATTTACAACAAGAGCATTAATTCCTCCCGACGTGGTTTATTAATCTCGAGGATTTGAACTAGACCTTCTACGGGTCCAAAAACAATCCTTCCAGCGGTTTAGAACTGCAGACTTGGCCGGAGCAACTCCTGATTTATGTAAAGGACTCCTTATCGGGTCCCGATTGTTCAAGACTCGCCCTCTGTCACTTCCCCCGCTCCGGCTCACCGTCTTTATCAAACTTGTGAATTTAGTTTATCTTGTATTTCCCTCTCTCCTCCCTTCTGAATACAACTCCTTGATTTATACCTTACACAATCAGACCGCCAACTTCCACCGACATTACTAAACACTTGGGTCGTAATAACTACAACCATTTCCACGACTTTAATCTATCATCAGCCAGCTATTTTCTTCTCCTACGAGTATCACCGTGTTTTTATGATTTCGTCCCTTTTATTGAACAACGTCAGTTATTATGTACTTGCCTGGAAACTGAGATAATGTATGCACTTATAACGAACATGAATTCCACTGGGGGGACAACTCCAAGCTCCACGATGCCCTTGTACTTCAATGTGAGACTAAGTACTGGAGAGTCGAGTCAATGAAGCATAGTACCAGCACTTTAATATTCCGTGCAATTACTTTTTACTCGATACAATATTATAAGCATTATAGGCAATCGGTTTCTTCATTCTTTACACCTTGAAAATCGAAGCTACAGAGCCAAAAGGCGATTTTAAAAATACAATTTTACTAATGAAACCATTCACTTGCATCTTAGAACTTTTATTTTGATTGTTCCTCGCCTTCTCTAAGGGTGGCAACATAATAAATTAATATTTATTATGTAGCCATTCATTTTTGGTAGTTTTTAAAATAATTTGATTTGTTTTCCGTTTGTCTATCTGTGACAGGCTCTTAAAAACTCCCGCAGTAAGCTAGTGAGTTAAATCTTTGTACAAATATCAGTCCTTACATCAGTGGTGCACCCACAGGGAGAGGGGGGGGGGGATTTACTTATAAGAAATTCTCGTGAGGAAAACGATGAAAGGGTATTTTTATAAAAGGAATAGTGCAGTAGACAGTGAAAGAATAAGGAAAAAGTAAGAAGAAATTGATACAATAAATAAGAAATAAAATCGTACTCACTATCTTAAAGTGAAATAAACTATGTCTAAATGCAGAAAGTTTAACGAGAATCAGACGATTCAATAAGACCACAATATGCTTTAATTTGACTTAAAAAAATTCAATGTAGTGTAATCTTCCAGTCAGTCAGCTTGAGAATGACCCAAGGAGGGGTCGAAATTCCGCAAAAGGGAGCGTTTTATTTTTTCCTTAAAACCAAAAAGCAATAAATTTAGGTATTTTTTTTTGTTAATACGTATTGCTCATAAAGACATAATAATTAGTTACGTCTTTCTTATATGTACTAAACACTATACATACATAACTCCCAGTTTTCAAGCTAGAGAGTTGAAAGTTGGCATAAAAATACAAAAATCCGTCCTTACATGTAGTTGTGCTGCCCGAGTATTCATAAATTTTACTGAGATGATTTTTTTAAATTTATTTTACTGTCAGCAACAATTTCAAAAATTCGTAAAAACAACGACTGAACAATTTTCCGGTTGCGCTAAAATGTTCACCAATTATAACTTTTTATAAGACAAATATTCCCACTCGATTTCGTTTTAATAACTACCGCAATTTTGATTGCATCGAGTTTCGAATTTTGAAACTTCATCGAGTTTCGAATTTTGAAACTTTAACGCTAAATAATTTCGGAACTACTTTGCACATTGAGCTGAAATTTGCACTAATTGTAGCTTTCTATATGATTGCTACTTCCTCCATATTTCAAGTTAATATCTGCCGCCATTTTGGAATTACTTTGTGAGAAAAAATGTTCCAAGACGCCATGCGTCCCAGTTTGTTATTTATTCTTTTTTTTAACGAAACAGTAATTGTAAAAGCTAAGCTTTAGACCCTGGGAGTAAACGCATACAACTTGAGAGGTCGTGATGACAACAGCATCCGTACATCTCATGTGTACATTGTATAGTTTGTGTTTGTTTTCCTCAAGATTCATTCCTCTTAACATTTTTGTTTACTTCTAATCTCTTGAGCCATGAAGAACCAATTTGAAAAAAAAAACAACAGAAATTAGTGTAAGATAGCCCTCATAGTAGCTGTATCCATAGGCTAAAACTTGTGAGTACGTTGACTCAACTATAAGGGTTCATTATTTTGCCAAGTGGGATTTCTTATGTAAGACAACGTAACGAACATCAAGTTTACTGAATTACAGTTATAACATTGCATCTTCAAACACGTTAATTAATTGAAATAATTAACAAAATAGTCTGTTAATTAGTGCGGCACATAGAGTCCTCGGGAATTTCAAATGTTTGATTCTTTAAATGATTTTATGCTTTAACAACCTATTATTGCCTAATTCATTTAATTTTCCTTCATTTGTTTTTCATGGTAGGAAAAAACCCCAAAATTTGTGGGTACAACCACAATGAGAAATATATTGAATATATATATTCAAATGGGAAATATAATTCAAATTACAATTATCAATAACTAACTTGCCAACTGAGCTATACGGGAGAATGATTTTTCTCTGTCGTATCACTATCCCGTATAGCTCAGTTTGCAAGAGCACCTATAACGGATTAATAGGAGGTCCCGTGGTTCGAGTCCGGGTGCGGGGGTCTATTTTTCTCTGCATGTCTCCCGTAGTTATTGATAATTGTAATTTGAATTATGGGAAATATATTGAATATATATTCAAATGGGAAATATATTAAGGCTATTATGGCTTAATGATATGGGTTCCGTTAAGCATCAATATCTATTTTCCTACAGTTGACCGATAAAGTGGTTGTTATCGCACTCAAAATAGTACGCAACACAGCAGATTCCTGCACTTACTACTTTACCGCACTCGTTTTACTTTACCGCACTCCAGTGTACCAGCTTACGAACATAAAGAACTTAAATCCCAACAAAGATTTAATAATCTAAATTATAATTATAATAACAATGACAACTAATGGTTATTTTTTGAGTAACTTCACGATTTAAACAATATATATAAAATATAAAAATGTTGAAGTATAAAAAGTGAAGATAAAAAATCTAAAATAAAGAATGAAATGTGATGAGTAAGGGTTATGATGAGAAATAAGTTTGCAAAAAATAATCCGGCAAAAAAAGGCAACACTGTCTATAAACAGAACAGCTGGTTTACTTGATATTGTAAAATCTTTTATACATATTAACAAACACTCTATTATTTTCAATTTATTTACAGATTAAAAACTGTAGGAAAAATGAAATGTGCAACTCGAGCTTAAAGTGTCTTTGCTGCACTCGAGAAACCTTTCCGCCCTTGCCTTCGGCTCAGGCGTAAATATTTCTCTCGAGTGCAGCAAAGTGCCACTTTCCGCACTAGTTGCACAAATAACTATTATCTCACTCTTTGGAAAAATAATTAAATCATTAGTGCTTTAAAGGAGAATATTTACATTTTTTGGATACAGGGGACTTCGTTTACATCCATTAAAATATCAAAATTGAATTTTCTCGCCGTCACAATACTTTCTCTTTATAAGTTACTTCATATATGAGAATGTAAACTGTTATTGGGGAAAAAATATATTCTCATAACTTCCTTAGATTATTTGGGAAAAACTTCTCAAACTATTAGGGCTAAAATTCACTTGCTAGGTCTCTTGATAGTGACTGCGTCTTGGGACGCATTCCTTTTGAGACAAAGCCATCACTGAAAGAACTGCAACTTCAAAATGAATGGAAGAATGAATTCATTATTAATGATAATCTATAAACATGGTAATTGACTAAAAGTTTATATTCCTATTTTAAAGTTCGAGTCAAAGAAACTTTTAAGGGCGTAATGTAAAATACATTCACTCAAAGTTTTTCGTAATAATATGTCAAAACTGGTTTCTTCGAAGGAAAAGTGCGAAGTTTTCTGGGTTAAATTGGGTTTAGATCGAATGTTATAGGTATGTTATTAACTTAATGGTGTATAAGAGGTCAAAAGGTAATTGGGTTTATTTAAAAATTTACAGTTTTAAATGTAAGAACATAGTGTATATATTCAGACCATCTGTATGTTCTGACACTACGATAAGAAGCAACGAATACAAAATGCACAAACTTTATTTAATTTTTGCTTTCGAGCTTACCGAATGTAACGGAAGCTATGTGATCGTTCTGAACAACAAAAAATCTCTTTACTGGTCTTATATTTCTTTGCTTTTTAAGTTTCATCGCACACCTATTACCCCAATTTCGAAACACTTCCCGTCACTCAATCTTCCCCAAATTTTGCACATAGAAACAACTAAAGTGAAGAATACAGAAACCAAAATAATAATAAAAAATGGCGTCATATTTCTTTGCTTTTTAAGTTTCATCGTACACCTATTACCCCAATTTCGAACCACTTCCCGTCATTCAATCTTCCCCAAATTTTGTACATAGAAACAACTAAGGTGAAGAATACAGAAAAAAAATTGTACATAAGACCAGTTTTCAAAAATGGAATTTTTATATTAATTATTTGTCTCCAATTTCGAAACTTCCCAAGACAGAAATCCGTTTCAGACATCAAGGAACATTTTTGGTTTTGTGTCTCTCTTCTCTGTCGGTCTGTCTGTCTTTCTGTCACTCAATTTTTGCGAACCTTCATATCTTAAGAACTACTCGTCCGATATTAAAGAAATTTGTCATCATTAGCCCATTGTTTGTCCCATGTAGATTTCAAACTTATGCGCCAATTTTTGTTCCTTTCACATGCACAGAAACACATTTATTAACAATATATTTTTGATAGTGCTAATCTTATTTTAATTTATTATTATTTTTTTATGAAATTCAGATGGTTTGTCGAAAGTATTCCGCAGATAGCCCCAGATTCATTTCAACCGTATCCACACATTACATTTTGGTAAAAAGATAGACTTAAATTAATTGATATTAAAAATCAAAAATATTTTTGAAAGATTTACAAAAGGGGGGAGTAAATTATAATAAATATAAAATTATAATTTTTATTAATTTTTTATAATTTGACAATAGTTAGTTGGAAAAGCATAAATTTAATGCAAAAGCGTAAAACATAATACATTAATGTATACGAAATATGAGGAATTTTTGTACGCGGGAACTATGTGCGACACTATTGGCAGACTATTTTATGATTGTTTGGTAGTTTAAATAGAGATATTATTTGTTTTGTATTTTTACATATAATTTGATTACAAAACCACGAATGTTAGAGATTAATATTTACATATCTATTCCAGCCTGGATGACACTAATGAAAGTCTTAAATTTAAATTCACTTTATAACATTTTTTTACCTCAATACATTTGCTCGACAACTTGCTTGAAAAAATGTTCATAACACGGAAATGATCCTTTTAGCCGAATTTGAACTTATAATTTGTACTAAGTACTACTTACTTGACCGACCATACTACTCAGGTTACCGTCCAAAAACTGTCCACTGGTCTTTACTAGGTGAGCAAAGGTAAAAGGGTATGTGTGAGGAAGTTGCTACAGTAAGTAAAATATGTACATATTATTACATGATATTGTGGGCATGTTGGGTCATGCAGGACCCTACATACCCCCCTCTGTAATATGTATGAGTTTTGTTGGTACTGGAATCTAATTGGCCTATAATAGTGCCGACCGGATTTCACTGACCCTTCAAAACACCTGGACTTATAGTCACCCTATACACCTGGAAACCGTACAAATTAAAACTTTAAATATTAATTATTTTTAACTGTTAAAAAAAAATAATAAAATAAAATAAAATTAATGTGTGGCGGCACGGGACACCCGGTATGGACGAAGTTCCTTACATTTTTCATTAAAAATGAATTATAAAATCACACTGCTAAGTACGTGTATGGTGCTAACTACAATATATGACGGAGTTAGTAAAGAGACAAAATTAAGAGTAATTAACTGTTTTTTGTGCGGAGTTAAGGCAAAGTTAAAAGAAAAGTATTATCTGTAAATTAAAGATCATTAAAGAAGGCGTCTTACAATGAATATGTATTGAATATTGAGAAAAAAGTTAATCATGATGAGTTTAAAGTTAAAGAGTATGTTTGTAGTTGGTAGGAAATAGGACTGTTTTCTACCTACCCGGCCTACTAATTTAAAATATTATAAAATATCTCTCTTCCTAACTGACATACGTCTGATTGTATTAGGTTGAAATTTTACATACCTGTTTCAATTATACTTTAGACGATGTGAAAGAAGTTTTTTTTAAAATCGTTACGTTAGAAAGTAAGATATCGGTAAAAACTTTATTTTCTTTATTTTAAACGTTTAAGTCCGCTTTAATAAATTTAGCGATCTTTATCACGTTACAGCAGTTTCGGTGTTCGTTTTAATAAGTTAGAATTTTTTCCCGTCCTAAAATTCAATTTTAAATTTAAAGCTTACGTTTACGCAAACGTTAAGCGTGAATCCTTAGGCGGATAACGTTGTCCAACAAACTCAGCCTGGGCATTGGTAAAATGAACAAGTTTACCAAATTTCAACTTACTCAAGTCGTCAAAAGGTTCCACAATTTGATTAGACTATGGTCATTAAGCTATTAAAATAGATAAGTCATTAGTTATAATATGACAAATTATATCGCTCGAATTATATCAAATATTTAATTTCAGGTGCATATATTACCAGTAATAATTAATGCATTACTATTAAAAATATGATATTAAAAATGTTGGTAAAATATTTCATATAAAATTTAATGTTACAGATTGGGGCAAGAAATATAGTTTCTTTTCTATTTTTTCAGTTGGTTGTTTTCTATAACAAAACGAAAGTTAAATCATATATTTTATGTTACGGTTGCACTTAATTATTCGAGGGGATTGGCTCAGCCGCTTGGTTAACGCATTCGCAACTCTCCTTAAACTTAGGTTGTCACAATTCGAATCCCATACAGGTGAGACATGTTTCTGATGCTCAGCTCACATCCAGTAGATAAGTAAACCGGCTGATCTTAAGTTCTGTATATACCTAACTAGCTGAATACCCGTGCTTCGCTACGGGGCGTTTTATTTTTAATTTAATGGATTTATAAACTACCATCAAGAAACAATTAAATTATTGTAAAAAGCGAGAATATCTAGATTCTATCCCTCCATATATCTTATTTCTATAACCCCCTCCCCCTTTGATAAAATAATTTGCTAATATCTCTAATACCCTAGAACTTATACCCTAGAACCTCCAAAATCTATTCAGCCATTTGGACGTGATTGACGCATATAAAATTTTAAATAAACAGTTATAAAATTTTAACTAAAATTCTTTCTCATTCAGTGGAAATACAACATTTGAGCCCAGAATTATACGAGTGTTGCATAGACATATTTCTTCCATTTTACCTCCCTAAATGTACATAACAACAATTATTACCCTACCCTTAAAGAGCTTTCCAACGACAACGATATGTATCATAAATGATATCAATTACTTTGACATTTTTACCCAGTACCCCTGTGTATCAAAATTTAAATTTCGAAAATTCATGAAGACAGTGACCTTCCTCTTGCTTTGAAGGTCTGTGCAAATTTTCATCGGAATCGGACAACTGTAGATTTGAATAAAGAACAAACAAACATACGTTTTTTCTACCATTCATTGACGTTTCCTTTTAACATCTCTCCTAAATGAAAATATGACTAAAACGTACATAATATCAATTACTTTTCTCTTAAAGAGCCTTTCAACGATATGCATCATAGAGGGTATAAATTACTTTGAAATTTTGTACCCCGTACCCCTGTGTACCATAATTTTAACTTCATAACTCGTTTTGAATTTTGAAGAAAAAGTGTGTGTAAATAATTATCAAATTGAGATAAAACAGTAGATTTGTATAAAGGACACTCATAGAAACTCTTCTTTTTATATAAGATGTATAACTATGTTTCTATTTTACCCCTCTTGTAAATAAAAATATGACAAAACTGTACATAACAACAATTACTGTACTCTTAAAGAGCTTTCCAACGATATGCATCATGAAAGGTATTCATTACTTTGACATTTGTACCCCGTACCCCTGTGTACCAAAATCAAAATTTCGCAAAATCCTTTCTTAGTGGGTGCCTATGATATGAACAGAGTATATCCTGAAAATTTCAAGTCTCTCGGTTAAGCAGACTTTGCTGTACGTTGATTCTATGTCAGTCAGTCAATCAGGACTGTGCCACTTATATTATAGATATAGTTTTGTCGAAGAAGCAAAAGAAACGCCACAAAATCAGAGAGAAAGACAATGATTATTTCGTAAATTTTATGTTGCTTTCTATCAAAGTATCGTAACATTTAGGGTCACATTGCTAAGATATTGCTGAGATCTTCTTTAAATTGGACACACTGAGTTAGTATTAACGCAGAATAATATGTGTGGATACAATATTCAACTCCTGTTTACATCAAAGTTTGGTTTCTCGCTTGACAGAGTTTATAATCCCTTTTTTTCAAAGAATATAACAAAGGAAAAACCGAAGCATGTACTCCCTCACCCTATTCTTTTTTAAGTAAAGTAAAAAACAATAGACCTTTAATGAAAAGATTCAGGAATACCGTCCACATACGATTGAATGAATAGATGCAGCTTTAAAAATAACCTTGGCGTGTAAATTCATTAAAGGAATATTTTTAAATGTGCTGTGTTACTTGTATATGTAAAAAAAATATATAATTAACTGTAACTAAATTACCTGTTAAAAACCATCAATAAAAACTATATTTTACCGTTTATAATAATCCTTTTCATGGCGTTACAAAACTAGTATCTGATATTTTAGTTCCTGTATCTTCCTTTTAGATTAAGGTAATGAGACATTTTGGTCATCTAAAGAAGTTACCTCAAGAAAAGTAAAGATAAAGGTGAAGGTGAAGATTTGAATAAAACAGGTAAGAATAATAATTAAGTGGATTGAAGACAAATTGCCAAAGAACGTTTTGCAATTTCCAGATTAAGTTCGCTTAGTTTTGGTAAATTCGTATCAGATTTGATAAAAATAATATGCGGAAATAATTATTATTCTCTTAGCTATAATATAGGGAATGCAGAATATCTAAGTCAACCAAATTTCTTATATGTCTTATCTTATATGTATATATGTATTTTATTCTCTCATGTAAATAAATATTACAAGGAAGAGAGAAGTCTTTTGATAGTGGAAGAAAGCAATTTTAAAATTGTCATGGATCTCACATGTTTTAAGGTGGTCCCCTAGGTCCACAAATGTGTTTTTTTTGTGACATAACAGGTAGTGGGGAGCCTACGCCAAGAGATAATTTCTATGAAATTACGCCAAAGAGACACCATGAATTATTTAATTTACACTTTAAATTATTAATTTACACCACATAAATTTTGCAGGTTACCGGGTCACCGGGTTAATACATAACCCTGTGATATCTTCCTTTAACGATCTGGGCTACAGTCCCCCTCCCTCCCAGAAAAATGGTGCTCAGTGGTGCACCACTGTACATAAATATAAGAGTACTATGTTACTTTACATCATTATATCTGAAATTAGCAAAAGCGGTGGAAAATGTAACCATATTATTAAAATATAATGTGTATTATTTCTATTATGTATAGCATGTGTTTATGTGAAGAATTTACAATAAAATGAATGACCCTTAAAGAATATGAGAGTGAAAAAGAATGGAAAGATAACTGTTTTAGCAGGTGGCTCTGCTCCGCCAAAAACAACTTAGTGGTTCTGTTCAAAGCTAGTTTTCTACTTCAGACTAGTACAAGGGGTTCTTATAATCGTTCATTGAATTTTCAGGTAAAATGTCTTCTTGCTACTGCACTAAGGAAATAGAGCATACATTAAAATATGTGTGATTCTAATTTTAATAAAGCTTAAATCATAAACATTTTTGACATTAATTAATAAATATAATATGATATGTTTAAAATCAAATAGTTTTGGGTGTACAGAGCTAAATAAACCTTTTAAGTAATCAAAATTGTAATTTTGGATGGCTTGACATATGAACCAGATTATGTATTAAGAAAGCAATCATGTTAAAAGCTACTTTATTTAATTGTAAAATGGACACAAACATAGTTTAAAAGGCACGATGTTTGTTTTAGAGTGAAGGGGTAGAGAATCAATTATAAGGGATGTAGGAACGCATGGGGGTGGCTAAGCAAGCCTTGCTATTGGTCGACATTACAAGTCCCCCACCCTTATGACAATTATACAGGCACCCTCAAAGCAGAGTGACCATCTTACATAGTCTGGACCTCATTCAAACAATCTGGATTACTCTGAGTCCATTAAAATTATAATATACTGAAATAAAATATTTAATTATTCTTCATATTTAAACTTAAAACCCGATGATCTTGTTTTGGAAATTTCTCTATGTAATTTTAATTTCATTTGGGTATAAAAATACCCACAGCAAAAGTTTTTTTTTTTTAAATTTTATATGTAAACCTCAAAGATAAGATTGAATTGTTCACCCAAATTCATATATATTTATCTTCTTCGTGGTATTAAGCTAATAAAAGCTGCGTTTTAATGGAGTATTGAAAACGATTTGAATACAGTATATTTCCTTGTAAATGCACCGTATTTAATCTAGTTTATCTAATGGTTGATACACCAAAAGTCTGTGCTGCATCGTAGTGAACACAACTTCTGTTACGTATTATAAACAACCAAACTGTATTGAGATAGTATTAGGGCATGCCCAGATTTATAAATTCTCCCCTGGGTAACCTGACACATCGACTGTACAAACATAACCTTCTTTTGCAGCCATCATAATTATCACGTGTCAAAAACAGCTGTTCTAATGCTGTAAGAACTGTATCAAATATTTTCAAATACTAACTCAATACGGTCAGTTGAAAACAGTAACCGTATCAAGATCGCATTCAATACACCATATAAATGTAGCTAATATGATATTTGTAATTAAAAGGGATATAATATTGTTAAAGGGAGGATCGCAGAGCTGGAGGCTAGTTTTCGTTTAGGAATCTTTTTTTCCGAATTGACCCCAGGTTTTTTGATCCACTTGGCATCGTTTCTTTCTAAAAGTTATTATGTAACTAATGTTTCAATGTTCAGTTCAGTAAAACAATAATTATTAAGCATGTTTTTTTTTTTTTATTATTATATGGTTCTTTGTGGTTGGATAATGCAATAAATGGAAAGCCTAAACCCAGTTATTTTTTGATACAATAGATGTATCGTATCTAAAAACTAGGAAAGACCAGGATAAAACTCAAATTATCACTAATCCCACCAACTTACTGCAATACATTAAGAATATAATAAGCTATACAATTAGAAAAAGTGTAGGAGAAAAAGTAATTACTTTGAAACGACAACTCCTTAGAACTCTTTTAACCTTATAATTACCTGTGTATAATTCGTGTGTATTGCAGAAATTCTTAAGTGCGTTGCAGAATTTGTTTCTCCATGGTAAAATAAGTTTCTTAAAGTACTTTAAGAGGGGGAAAAAACATAATCTTGGTGAGCATGTGAAAGAGAGATCAATTTCTGCAAAATGTTGTTACTTATGTGGGCTCAACAATGGACTTACTATGACTTGCATCCCAAATTTCATTCAAATCGGACGACTAGTGTTTAATTTATATTGTTTCTGTAATTAAATTATAAATAATAATTTATATTACTAATGATACACCCTAATAATTATACGAATATAAGTTGTTTGTTGGCGGTAGAGGTGTAGAAAAATTCGTAGATCACAAAAGCATTATTTGTAGCAACTTTATTTTGTAGCAATTGAAAAAAAAAGTTTGTAAGTTAACGACTGAAGATGACTTTACAATAAAGTTGAAATGTATCGTAATGCTTTTGTGATCTACGAATTTTTCAACACCTCTACACCAATCAAATAACATATATTCATATATTGTTGACGTAAAAATTGTTGACAGACCGATAGAAGAGCGTCATAGACCAAAAATGTTCCCTGATGTCTGTAAAGGATTTCTGTCTTAAAATTTTTGTATTCAATGTTAAAAAAATGTTGACCATTGGTTTTTCAAAACGATGACATAGCTTCTGCTGCATTCAGTAAGAATGTAATCAAATTGATTAATAGTTTAAAAAAAAATCGGTCAGAGACAACTCAGACAAACTTTCTCATATTTACTTACCCATTTATTAGTTTTCGTATGTAGATTTGATTATTACTAAACATTTCATCAAAATTTACTATAAAAATAACTTCTTCCGGGCGGGGAATCGAACCCGGGCTCTCTCTGTCCGCGTTTTAATCCATTTTCTCAGGAACTAGATTTTTCCCGGGAAAACGGCTTATATCGTTAGATTCGTATTTAGATGGACTATATATCAGAATTTTTTAATCAAAATCGTCGGAACCGTTTTCGAGAAATAATTTTTTTTCACGTCTTTTTCAGAGTTTTTGGGGGGTAGCGCCCCCAAATTTAGAGCTAAAATTCATTTCTCGATTTCGCCTCGGGGTATGATTTTTCTGAACATGTATGCCAAATTACGTCAAAATCGGCCCAGTAGTTTAGGCTCCAGGCGTCTGCACAGACAGACGACAGACGACGGACAGACATTTTTTAAAAACCACTTTTTTGGACTCAGGGGACCTCAAAACGTGTAAATCCATCAAAATCTCTAAATCGAATTTTTGCGCTATCACAATACTTTCTCTTTATATGAGAAAGTAAAAAAACACTTGAAGTAATTAATAAAATTGCAATTCATATGTAAGTCAATATAATTAATTTGGCTTTGAGTTGAGGTAGCTCAAGTTTGAATTAATATTTATAAGATATTTGAGTGAAGTAGATGTTTAAGGTTTGGACAGCCAAGTTTCCTTTGCGTCGGCTTGTTTAAGTTGCGTCAGTGAAATTGGTAAAGGTCCAGTCAAGTCAATATTGACATAGATCGAGTTCCAATAACTTGGCTCTCGGGCGGTTCTCTCATTTGCTTGGAATCTGCACAGCGAGTCTGCATCTAGAACAGGCTTGCTTCCAGCTTTGTAAACAGAGCTGGAAGCAACCGCTCCCGTACCTGGGAGCCTGACTATCCTCAAACACAGCTCAAAACCTTCAGATTTTCAAATCAAAACATTAAGATATTTCCTTTCTCTTACGTTTCTAACAGCGTTTCCCATCATTCAATCAATATTCGTATAAGAAATATGAATATTTTCATATCTAAGTTTAAAACAAATCGAGTAGACGTCTTAAAAATTTTATTTATATGTTTTTGTCTAAGATTTTGCCTGAAAAAAAATCAATAACAAACACTATAAACTATTTTTGTAAGGTTATATATTATTGATTTATTTAATAGAAGTATTCTTTTAATTAAGGAAACCAATAATTTAAAGTGTAGCTTGATATTCACATTCTCATATAAAGAGAAAGTATTGTGATGGCGCGTAAATTCGATTTTGATGGATATAATCGTTTTGAGGTCCCTTGAGTCCAAAAAAGTTTAAAAAATGTCTTTCTGTCGTTTGTGCAGATGCCTGGAACCTAAACTACAAGGCCGATTTTGATGAAATTCAGTATACATGTTCAGAATAATCATACCCCTAGGAGAAATCGAGAAATGAATTTTTACTTTAAATTTGGGGGCACTGCTCCCAAAAACTCCGAAAAAACGTGAAAAAAAATAATGGTAGAAAATGTTACCGACGAATAATCTAGTTCTTGAGAAAAAAACTTTAAACGCGGAGGGAGAGAGGCCGGTTTCGATACTCGTCGAGAAGAAGTTATTTTTATGTTTTATTTTGATATAATGTTCAAAAATCATTAAATGTACCAACGAAAACTAATAAATGGAAAGCATTAGACCAAGTTTGCCAATTAAATGAGAAAGTTTTTCCCTTGACAGAGGAACACTTTGATTTCAAATAATATTTTACTACTAGTAGTAGTAGTCTAGTACTTGCTACTAGAACGGGTAGGACGAACCACTTGTTCGAACCTTGCAATAGGACCATCACTTAGGCCCTTTTTACGCCCCGCGGTAGAGAGTTCCTGCCACTTCACACATCATAAATATGTGCATTGTACCGCCGAAGCGAGTATGATGTGATCAATAGTGATCCATATAAATCAGAGCGTCACGGCGAGGAATCGAACCCCATCTCGTTCCACTCATGATTCACTGAGGCCGAGCAAACTTGGTTTAACCCACACGATCACGCTGGCTCTCTAATATTTGAATAACTAACCTATTAAGTGATAAACTACCATCAACTTGATTATTGGTCTACTAACTACGTTCGTACTTAGGGTCATGAAATTCTATTGTCCTCCAAAAAAGGTGGGACATGGCCACTCTCCACCGGTTTGTTTTTTTCAAATGCCTATTCCCAAGCAATGTCCCGCAGGTGAACTTAGCCGACCATATATTCATAAAAGGCAGCAAAACATTTACTTATGCACAAATTTCTAGCTTGATGTTAGTCTGACACTTTTTTGCTCGCTATCTTCTGGACTATGATATTGATAAACTAAGATTTACATGAATTTCATGGTGATTGGTTTCAATAAATGCGCATATTAGTGCAAATTAAGATTAATTTGTTTATTACATTTATATCTTCTAAATGGATTAAACTGAGAATTCTAACAAAGGATATAAATTATTTGTAAATAATTGCAAATTTAAGTATTGCAAAAGTAAGTATTGTATCGTCAAAATATTGTATTTTTTTATTTTTACTACGTTTTTATTAGCTTGCTTTTTTGTTTGTTTGTTGGTCCAGTACAAATCTTGCAATCGATTTTTAACTAACTTCCCAAGTAGATAGACATTTGAAGCTTTAAGAGTAGCTCAGAACACGAAGAAAATGCATTATTTTAATACTTTTAGCCATCATTCATCAGAATTTAATTCGTTTCCAGCAAATTTTGCTGTATGGAAAGTTATGTTAGTTAGGGAAAAATCCGCGTTATTTTATTTGTTTTGACATGACCCATATTTAAAATCTTCATTTTGACAGGTTTCAAATGTATGATTTTTTACAAAAAAATTAAAAATGCAGTACATAAAAAGTTCTTTTTTTATCTTGCAATTATTTTCAGTTATGCATTCATATACCTTCTATTTGTGAATCATCTGAGCTAATAAATATGTTAACGTCTAATGAAAGAAGTAAAGACTGAGTCTGCACAACCCAAACACTTAACTTGTATAAAGAGAATGTGTGAAATTTCATTGTAATCTCAAGGCAGAAGATGTGGAAGTAGTGCAAGGGAAGCGCTGTGTGGCGTGAAGAGACCAGCCTGGTAATGTACCTTGCATTCCGGATGTACAATATGAACGCCCCGGGGTGTGTCGCATATCTGGCATAGCCACGGTAATTGAGACTCCCTTCTAACGCTCTCGCCTTGCAAATTCTCCGCTCTGAAGACCCCCCCACTTCTAAATGACCAAACCAGGAATCTCATTCTGTACACAGAATGGCACCTAGAACGAATATCGAGAGAGAAATTAAACGCCAGAAATAGTCAACTCTAAATAAAATGTTTTTAATCAAATATTTAACTCCTAGAATTTCATATTAAAATTTAATTTTATAATATACTTTTTTTATACTATTATTTTAAGAGGGGACACTATAATAGTCATATTTCCCCTTCTCTATATATTATGATATTTACATATTTTTATATTTTATTTATCAAACTAAAAGTAATATTTAATTCCTTAAATTTGTATGTATATGTACAAATTTGTAATTAAATATTTTTATTTGATACATAATGTGTTGGATGTACGAATTTCTTTACGCAAACAAGTGATTTGCTCATTGTATTTTTAATTTTACATTCAGTCCTATCAGTAGAGTAGGTTGTCGTTAAACCAATAACTGTGTGATATAAAATATTCGTGCTGAAATTTTGGTAGTGATCGTTGAAGTACAAACGAACAACACATGTTATTATAATATATTAAGGTAATATCAATTCATTCTATTTAATGAATGAAGTGAAATTTTAAGAGGTTGGACTATGTACAATGTACGTATGGCATTGACTATAAATACTTTTTAAGGCACCTCTTACGGCCAAACCAGGATCACAACATTTTATGTGATCAGTTTCACTTTTTTATTTGCCATATAAAGAGAAAGTATTGTATTTAATGTGACATTGCCATTGAAAAATAGATGGTCACAACTTTATTATTAGATAATATTAATTTTTTAGTGTTATATAATATGGTAAGTTATTCACAACATACTATTACTTATGGTAAAATATGGTGAGATTTAGTTATGATATAACACTTAGTGTACAATGTATCTATAAAGTTTTGGTTTTATCCGAATAATTTTTTAAAGACACACACACACACACACATATATATATATATATATATA
>KZ651130.1:361744-373871 GCA_001010745.2 Gerris buenoi
ATACTTATATACACATAAATTCTTACTGAATTGTCACAACTAAATTATCTTTGCGTTCTACAGCATATTGAATCCGTTAAAAAGTCATAATATTTTATCAAAATTCTCGAACGCATAATTAAATTTGCTGTTAGATTGTCATCTAATTGCAGTGTAGTACTAAAGTTTCCTCTAATCATGTTGAAGAGTTTACTGATAACAGATACCCTTGTCCCTTGATGCAGGTGATATCTGCTTACCAATTAGAAAACAAGCTCTGAGAATTTGCTCTAATTAAGGGAGATACCCTTTCTCAGACAATCCATGGCTTCACCCAAACAACCCTTCTTCAATACTATCGATGCTTGTGACTATATCATAGAAAATAATTAAATTTGACTAACATTATAACAACCAAATTATATAATGTTGTTTCTTGAAAAGTATAACTAACCATTTTAAGACAAAGACATTAGTAAACTGATAATTTGTTTCAGTACTTCAATGGTCTATCTCGTTACTTGAGTTTAAAATTCCTCGCTTCCGTTCCTTTGAATTAGCAAAAATTAAATTGGTTCTCTCAGATCAAAGATCAATACACCTCTTAGATACGGTTGGCTATAACCTTCTCCAGTGTGAATTGCGTGAGAGTATGTTCTGTAAAAAAGTTTCAACAAAAGTTCTGAACCAATGTTTCAAGCTCAAGACAATAATAATTCAAAAGTCGTCTTTTTTGTAGTTTATTTAACATTCAATCACTTTTTACAAAACTACATTAAACTGTTTTCATCATGGCCTCCCTTTTAACAGACAAAATGTCCTTGAAAAATTTCGTACCTCAGGTATCAGCATTATTAAAATAACCTTTTAAGTCTGTGTATAGGATCAAAACAAACAAAATTTGCAATTTAAATAAAGTAGAAGATTTAGATCACTTTTTATTCAGGTGTCCCGTGTACCCGCAAGCCAGAGAGAACATTTTAGCCACCTCCACCTCACTGACCCATCATTCAAATCATAGTAAAACATCCCCACTTCAATGAGAAATGAGCTGTAGAATGAGAAATGAAATCGAAGACACCATTAAAAATTTTAAAATTGGCAAAATAAAACTGCAGGTTTTATTGGTATAACAAATGAAGTGGTGAAATATTATTAAATGTCGGGAATAAACAGCGATACCTTCATACAGTTTTGTTGCCAAATTATTTTTGTTTTAAAAGACAGCCTAAAATAAATAATAATAGACCTCTGTCAAGCATATACAAATTATTTATGGCAATTATAAAGGAGAGACAAAGTACTAAAGTAGAGGTGATACAAGAATATACGAAGCAAAGGGTTTAGGAAAACATTTTCAACCTTCGATCATATTTTCATCTTAAAGCATAATAATAAGCTTATAAGAAGATCACAGGAATAGGACTTCGCCCTATAGTATTAGTTTTGTGCACTAGGAAAAGGCCTTCGACAATCTCCAGGCAGTATTATAGATTAAACAGCTTGGTTTTCCGGTGGAATCCGCGTCTCGAAGGGGGTGAAGTCCGACGTTTCACTTCCACTACTGGAAGCATCTTCAGGGGTGTGGTACATCGTGATGTTTACTTGAAGCAACAACAATACTGTTGCTTCAATTAAACATTTTTTGACAATTTTTGACCGTAAACAAATTTTGAGTTGGGTATCAAATGAAAGCTGCTAAAGAGTAGGACACAAATATGTATTTGCTTTTTTTAAATTTTGCATTCCTTATTGGTTTATTACTGATAAAAAACATTATGACCCCCCGGGGGATCGAACCCGGGACTCTTGAAATCGAAGACAAGAAATCATAATTTACATAATGGGTATGCTTACTCATCTACAAAACTCTCAAAAGTACTTGGACTAAGTACTTCCCTGTGATTTTTTTTAGTTGCAAAATAAAAAAGAAGAAGAAGCAAAATACATTCTTAAAGATCTGCGAAATTTGACGAGTAAGGTAGGCTAAAAATTATTTTTTATAAAACCAAGGTATTATAGGTGAATTTCGAAGGTACAGACAAAGGAACTTTAGAACTAGTCATACATTTTATGTTAATTGGACAAATTATATCGTCCAATGGATTCTAAAGAGACATACACGGAACCAAAAGTTTCTCTGATGCCTAAAACAGATTTCTTCTTGGAATTTTTGAAATCGGAGACCTAAAATAGTTTTTGTTCTTCAGAACATTCTCATTGCTTCCGTTAACTTCGGTTAGCTTGGAAGTATGTTCAACTAAGAGGAACTAAAATTAAAACAAATATGGAGCAGAGTTGGCTTAGGATTAGTTAAAGAGAAAGAATGTCTAACAGATGGATTAAAAACCAAACTAGTCTGGAGGATATTGACAAAGTTGTCTGTCAGAAGAAGTGTAGATGGACCGGTCTACATTGCCAGAACCCAGGAGGAGAGGTAGACAAAGAAAGTAATCCATTGGTATCTTAGGAAACTATATAAAACGGGAAAAAGGAAGACCATCAACTAGCTGGGGCGAAGAAGTGAAATGGTATGTATAATACAAATTTGGCAGAGAATGGCTTGGGGTAGAATGAATCAAGTATACTTTGATGTTTGGCTTTGTTCATATACTATATTAATTTCCAGCATATCCCAGTGGATTGAGATTAACAGTTTCGTTCAAATGATTTTTATGATTTATGTATCCTGCAGATAGCTTCAGGCTAATTTCAACCATCTGCGCTCTTTAAATTTTGTTAAATTGATACTTAAAACAATTAATTAACAGATTTCCAAAACGGGAGAAAAATAAATCAATTTTATAATACTAGGTTGTAAATGCATAAACTCATTAAAATATACATAATAGGACGCGAGAAAGCTATGTACCATACTAATTGGCAGAATATTTTAAATATCCTATACTGAGTGTTCCATGTTCTATTCCAGGTAATGCGGGTCTGCATTTAGCTTGTTAGTATCTTGTACTTAATTTTTCATAGCACTAGATGCTTCAGCGATACGAAAATTAAAGGAGGCGTATGTATGAATACGCACACACCTTTTTGATACAAGAAAAATAATTTTTGGGAAAATGTGCATAATACAAGCAAAGTAATTAAAAACTACAGAAAGTGCATGACCTTTTTCCCTCCTTTTGATTTTTATAAAATTTTAATTTCAATGAATGAACAGATTACTGTTCGGATTAAAAAAGGGAGTTTTTAATTCGTACTTTCTCGTTTATTCCGTGATTTTCCTCTCAAAAAAACATTTTTCAGTATTTTTCCTTTTTCACTTTTTCCAGTGAGATTGCTTCAGGAGAGGTCCTGTTCATTAGCCCGAATCTCGGAGCATTAAGTTCGACAACGCGCAGAAAAGGGATTTTGCAGAAATAGCATTAGAGTTCCCTGGACCGGACGAGAAGGGTCCTGAGGATTTACAGACCCGGGTCACGGAACGTTGCCCGTCTGAAGGGAAAATTTTCAACAAAATCCGAAACACAGGCGGAGAGAAGAGGGAGGTCGACCCTTTAGAAATTGAGGCAGAGGCCACTAGAGAGTTTAGCGGAGCGGGCCCCCGGCTAATTAGGAACGGGGCCTCAAAGGGCCCTCCGGACCCCCTCGGGCCCCGGCCCTCTACAGCCCGGCACAGAATCGCCATTTCACTAGGAGCCCACTCAAACCATGCCCGCCTACTTCGTACTTAACCTCCCCCTTCACACAAATAATAATAATAGAAACCAAGCAAAAATTTACCTTAATTTATTAAAAATGTAACCTGTTTTTTTACACTTATTTTCATTATTCGCATTGCGAATTATTATTTTAAAAAAGAAAATTTGTTTAAGGTATTACTATTACAGGGATCAAATGGTAAACCAAGTCCTTAAAATTAAAAATACTTAATCCTACATATTTCCATTGAAAAGTTTATTGCGGGACTGAAAGTCACGCGCACCTCATTAAATTTTGTGTAGCAATGTGTACTTGACGACATAGTGAATTAATTAAATACTTAATTTGATTTTAATTACTACGACAGCAATCACACATTTATTGGGGTGCATACATTTCATACATCTTTCAGTCCTTAAATATTTATCTTCTTCCTTATCTGTTAGTTAATCTAACATTTAGATGAACTTCCGTGACCCACCTCTACTGACTAATGTTCTCATAATGAGATTCATATTTTTCAGTTTATTATTTTTCCTTTTTTTAAATTCTAAATTTTAGATCTAAAATCTAGGCAACCATGGATTCATCCAACTTTTTGATAAGGCAACCTAATACGGTTGGATTGGGAATAAAATTACCTTTCATTTGATATATAACTCGATATAATAACTGATGAGGGTATATTAATTACGTTACTCACCTGTTCATCGCTGGCAGCTCCATAGTTGTATAGAGAGGTAAGTAGGCAACCCTTATTTTTTGAATTCCTTGGGGTGAATTCTCTAAGTTAATGTTCGATTTTCATAAATAACACATCGAAGTTGATGTAAGGGGAAGGTAATAAAAAGTATAATTTTTAACATTATCGGTACGCGATTTCGCTAGGCAACCTATTTGCGATGTATCCACCTATAAATTCTCTATCATATATTCTTTATTGCAATTAAATAACAGATGAGGGTATATATTCCTTATACCAGATCTTAGACTATGTAAAGAAGTGATGAACGTTGATGCAATAGTTATAGACATTTTTGTTTATAGTTTATCTAGGAAGGGGGTGAACATTGTTAAGCTTTGTACTAAAAAATGTCTGAGAACTTTTTCATGGATAAAACCACTTGAAAAAGACAATATGCAAATGGCAAATGCAATGATAAATTGTTCGTCGCAGCATCTTCAATAATATTTGATCTTCACCTTAAATTAATATGTACAGTTATCGATTACCCTGTTTTCATTACTTCGTTTGTTAGGGTTCCAAAGCTTATGTTATCAATAAATATATATAGGAACAATGGTTTATCATTCTCAGTTATGGTGAGGAGTCAGAAGGGGTCTTATATAGACGAGCGCGAGATGAACAAAGAGACTGCATATAGTTGATGACTTCCCTGGGCAGGAAGTTCCAAGTCCTTTTGATGAAGGTGGCCATGTCAAGTCTGCTTGTTTCCCCCCATGTTGATTAGACAGCTAGTAACAGGGAGGGACAAAAGAGGGACAAACAGGGGACAAACAGGGGAGCTACAAAGATATTAAATACTTCAAACTAAAGCCCGTCAAAACAACAGCGGTCCGAAATATTACTCTCAAACCTCCCGGATTCCATTTGCAACGATAGCAAGGGAATTTGTTTTCTCAGACCTAGTATGAAATGAGGTATGGAATTCCGATTTTAATTATAACTTTGCTGAAGGGTTTAAGAGGAATTTTAAGGAAAAATATTTTTGAAATTCTATGATGAGATGAGAATTGTCATAAACAAAATAAATTATTATTTCAAGTTCAATTGAACACTTGCAAATTTTCTCACTATGATATTTTTTTTCCTTTTTCTCTAAAGAACCGCGGACCGAGCGCTCTTGGCGCTTGAAAGGAAAAGTGATTTTTTTATATATATATAAGCTGGAAAAATTAAGAAACCATTCCATTCCATACATAGATATATTATCAAAGGTATGATAATTAGGGTTTGGTTATCCATTATATTATTGGTCACCCAAAGGTTTGAAATTAAATTTTATAATAAATATGTATAAGAAAAAACAAATATAATTTTTTTTTTTTCTTAAATAAATTCATTTTCATCGATAATATCATCACTATCTACTTCATCAAATTCATAACCAGCACACGAGCACACCCTTCTAGAAGATCATCAAATATTATGACATCTTTTATCTTTAATATTCATTGTTCCACCAATATTTAGACCTAAAAATATCTCTAGCAACAAATTTTAGATCAGAATTAAGCAAACTTTTAATAGCCACCCTTATTTAAAAAATATAATATTCACTTCTAGAACCCTTAAAACATTAGAATTATTAACATTACTATAATTAATTTGTTGTGTAATTGAAAACTGTCACTTTTTGATAATGGCATGTAATGTAAACAAACAATGCGCTTTCTTATCACACTGAGCCCGTTAGGTTAACTTTTTTCTGCATTTGTACTTCTTTAGTTGTACCCGTACAATGCCAAATCCTAATCAATTCGCTTGATGTTGGGCTCATTTTTCTTCTCTCACCGTCCCCTACACGTAGACATATCGTCCGCTCGGTTTTGATTCGGCGTTAGCGAGATCCCAGGTACAAAGTTTTTTGCTTATATAAGTTAAAGAAAAAAAATTAAAAAAAAAAAAAAAAATTAAAATTTAGAGTCAGGATAAAAATTGACTTGTTTAATAAAATACAACAGGTAGACAACACTAAACAACTAAGTTCAGTAAAGCTCTCTCTAAAGGCCGAAATACACGGCGACACTTTTGTTGCTAGATTGGGTGTCTAGATTGAGTGTCGCAGTGGAGACACCACCGAGAGTGGACGCTAGACCACCCCCACTCCTACCCACTCCGGTCTAGCTAGTTGCGCTCTCGGTGTTTGTTTTCCTCGTGTAGACAAGACACCTGTCATGTCAATTTGCTCTCGCACTCGGTCTAGGCTAGTTTCAGCTAGGTGAAACCTTTTCTAGAGCAAGCATGATCAATACCTCAGCCGGGCAACGCGTGTGGACGACGGAGGAGACGTAGATTATTAGACAAACGGGACACCGTGTAGACAGTTCGGATACTGGTCTAGGAACTTTATTCAAGGTGACACTCCGAGAGCACTCTCGGACACCAGTCTAGCCAAATTTTGGCTCTCCGTGTAGACAGATCGGACACCGCTCTCGCTAGACTCTCTCGCTCTAAGTGTCGCCGTGTATTTCGGCCTTTAAAGTCATATGAGAAGCAACTGTATAAAGGAATTTCTGTTACTCCGAATCGAATGTATTCAAAAGAGACGAAGGTTTCTTTAAACATTTCCTTTAACAGAATCAGTTCAGAGAAGACCTTGTTTAATTAAAATACATTCTGAACAAAAGGGCAAAAGAACATAGATTAAAAACTACGAAAAGATAGACAACAAAAAAATAAAATATGTCTTCGAAATTGATCAGCAGGGTACCAAAGTCTGAGGTATAACCCCTTGTCTATATGCAACAGTTTTTATCAGGAAGCACCATACTTTTAATCTCAAGATGTCATCATCATCTGCAGTGAAGATGAGTTCAATTATAAAATTAAAACATTGCATTTAAATTAAATATAAGTTGTAAAATATACCCAATATACCGGAATAAAAATATACCCAATATACCGGATTCTATTGTTCTTCTACCAGTAACAGAGCAAGAAATACTTCAACATATAAATAGTCTTAAAAATAATAAAGCACCTGGTATAGACCAAATATCAACTCAATTAATCAAATCCTGTAAAGAAAATTTAATTAAACCATTGGCCCATATATTCAACTCGTCTTTTAACTCCGGTGTTTTCCCTTGTATTTTTAAAAACGCCGTTATCACTCCCTTATTTAAAGAGGGAAGTAAGTCAGACGTCATGAATTATAGACCAATATCTCTATTACCTATAACAGCCAAATTATTAGAGAAATGCATTGAAAGCAGGCTGTCGTCGTTCTTTGACAAACATTCTATTTTCCCTAAAACTCAGTTTGGTTTTCAACATAATATATGCACCGACGACGCTTTATATACACTAACGAAATATATTTCAACTAACTTAGATAAAAATAAAAAAGTTATAGCCATTTTTTTAGACTTAAAAAAAGCATTTGACACAGTGGACCAATAAAGGTTAATAGAAAAATTACAATGCTATGGTATCAGAGGTAAAGCGTTGGACTTACTTACCGACTACATTACAAACAGACAACAACAAGTAAAATTATCGAACGAATTAAGTTATACGGCCACACTAAGTACAGGGACGCAACAAGGAACAGTCACATCACCAAAATTAATTTTGACCAACATAAACGATTTATACTATATTCCAAATTTTCTAGGGGAAATAATAGGTTTCGCTGATGATACATGCTTACTTTTCTCATCAAATACAGGGAGCTGGGATGACTTATTAGCTAACGTCGAACAACAACTATCCCTTGTTAGTAATTGGCTTCACACAAACCTTTTATTTCTTAACACTAAAAAAACTAAATTCATAACTTTCTCTCTTTCTAAAAAGGTCAATCTAAATTTATCAATAAATTAAAAATTCACGATTGTAAGTCTAACAAGATTAATAATTCTTGGCCAATCGTCAACTGTGATTGTAATTCAATAAACAGAGTGACATCAATAAAATACTTAGGTGTCACTATAGACCAGGTATTGTCATGGAAAATTCATATTAAAAACATTAGCAATAAAATTTGTAAATTCATATACTATTTTAGATGCCTTATAGACTTTTGTGACGAAGCATAATTAAAAATAATTTATCACGCTTTGGTTGAATCCGTAATTAGTTACGGTATAATTGGATGGGGTTCTGCGAACCCGACACATTTATACCCATTAGAAGTGGCACAGAAAGCGGTGATAAAGACTATTCTTAAAAAACCTAGACTTTACTCTTCTGAACAGCTGTACGAAGATTTTCCTGTCCTTAATGTTAAACAGTTAAACAGACCCTAAATGATCAAAATTTGACCCCTTAATGACTCCAAAAAATTCTGGCCAACGAACTCATCCTTTTTTTTAATATGATTGGCATTTTAAAATTTGTTTGAAATTTTTAAGTGCATCCTAAGGGGAGATATCGTCTGGAGTGACACATACATACATACATACATATATACATATATACATACATAAGTAAAGCTTATCGCTATTTTACTTACATACATTAAAAAAGTGTTAAAATTTAGGGATCGATTAAGAATGGCCCGAAACGGATTTCCATGAAAAAAAATTTTCAAAAATTCGCATTACAAAAATTTTGAAGCCATTGCAATAGCTTAATTTACTTCGAAAATTCGCTAAAAGGTGTTTTTTGTGTACCAGTTATCACAAAAAAGGTGATAGTGTCCCAGTTATCAGGAGTACTTCTTTAGAACGTGAAAATCAAACCTAATAAAAAGTAACTTATCTTTTAGAGGACACTTTAGAGATTGTACCCTACTTTTAACTTTTCGATCCGAACATCTCCAAGTGGAGTAATTTCCAAAATTTGTTATTTGTTTTAGATATTCCATTAGATTTTTTAGTTTGATATTCCATACATATTTCACCACCGCAATTTCTCCCTATGTATAGATTTAAAAACACTATTACACACATAGTTAAAAGTTCTTAACTTGCAAAAAGGACTTAAAACAAAACCCGAAGAAAGACGGACCATTAAAGTACCTTACACGATTCTGCAAATTTACCTACTTGATTTCAATGTTTTGTATAGCAGTCTTGCACCCTTTGAACAAAATTAGATGGTAATAATTATTTTCATAACATAAATAAAAAAAAATGCTGGTAAATCAGTATTTACCAGCAGTTTTTTGTGTTTTATTTATTATTTTATTTGCCTTTTTTTCTTTTATAATAATTATTTGGGGATATGCATTTATATATGTATTTTTGACATACATTATTATAAGAATCTTAGTTAGTTTTTTTTTTTAATGCGTTCCAAAGTATTTTAGATGTTATAGAAATGCCATTATGCTGGTGCAAGTAAGTTTGAAGAATGTTCTCCAATATCAGTAGGTAATTAGCGAGAAGGGCTTGTTGGGGTAACAGTTGTGTATGATGGTTTGTCTCGTCCGTAATGATAGATACTGAAGGGACCTTGTCTTTAAGGAAAGTTCCCTGGGAAGTTCAGATATGAGGGTGATTTCCTGGGATTCACGGCGTTTCCACGTGGCCCACGCCGTGTCGCGCCTCCTGCTGCCTCCTGGTCCGTTCCCTAATCTGTGTTGGATAGTTGTTAGGCAAAGGATAAAGTTTTAGACCCTGTTGAATAATTAATGATACATAAGCCCTCACTTTCCTGAAGGCTTTATTCCTTTCAGGTCATTAGATTCTACTTGCCAATACAACTAACCATAGAGTCAAAAATCATTGCTGAAGAAATTGCAGAAAATATTAAATAATTTAGGTTAGAAAGTATTAGATATTAGTGAACTTAATTTACGTTACAAAGTAATATTAGTGTACTTAAAGTCATATTTCTGTTATAGGTGTTTGGAAGAAATGAATGACAATATCTCAATGCAACCAGTTTTTCAGCAATCTACTGCATCTTCTCTTAGCCAGAATAATGTAGTTTAACTAAGTGTAACCGAAACAGGATATCCTGTAAGAAGGTTCCTTTAACTAAACTTAAATAAAAATTAATATATTAGATACACACACATGCCTGCAGAGTGGTCAACAAGCCCCCCCCCCCATCTTTTAACTTTTGAACGGTTTGAAATAAATTGATGAAACTTGGGGGATCCGTACCATAAGTACCATGTAAAGGGAAGCTATTCCGGATCTATGTTTGTAGGATCTTTTTTATTTAGTCAATTTTCCTATAAGAAACCGAAGTGTTGTGGTTTCGTTCGGGGAAACCTTTGCATTTGTATAAGAATTCGTTGTAACATCCAATCCACCATTATAATAATAAAACTAGTCCGTTGATCTTAAAATTTAATTATACCATTTGAAAGCTTATGCAAAGCAGAAGTTTTTCCTGAGAAGCCACACTTTTAACATCCCCCAATTATGAGTAAAAAGCTCAGGAATTTCGTGGTCAAATTTTGAAAAATCTAAATTTTCAAATGTAATAGGACAAAAGATGCTTAGCAAAATAAATGAGTGATTTTTTTATGCTCTTTTAAATTATCCCTTAGCCAAATTTCTCGATCTTAGTTAGTTTTGAGTTGTTAGTTTTTTTTTTTTTTTTTTTTTTTTTTTTAATTTTCATGAAACACTTGGTCTTATGAAAAACTTGATGTTACTGTTAATTCTGTTATGACGTTTGAAATTAATATTTTTTTGAAAATATATATATTTTTTTAGGCTTACAAATGACAGATTTGTGCCGAAACGTTGCCTACCTAAACAATAGTTTTATTATTACCCCAAAATGATCTCACACTACACTTGGTTTAGTAGCTTATCTTCACGCGTATATGCTTGGACGGACCCTTTTAAAAAACCTTTTTATTTTGCATTAGAATTTTAACCTATTAAATAAGCGTATTCTCAATGAAATATATTAGTATAAAATTATTTTTGAATTGCTGTTGTGAAATTGTATTTTTGACTAATTTATATCATTTTATACTTTTGTAGAATTTATAGAAATTTATATTTATATAGCGTTATTATTTAATTTATTTATCCATAGTAATATGTGAGTAGAAAAATGTTAAAAATGTCTTTAGCATGTGAGAGGAGAATAAATTGCTGGACCTGTTTCTATAGGTAGTGAAGGTCAAATGTGGCTATTTTACGGTCCATGAAGCTGTCTAGGGAGATCTGACCTGGAGGGGATGTCAGGGGTTACCATGCTAGGTTGACCGCAGATCATGAACAGGTCAAAACAAGTTGCTAGGGGGGATGTAGAGATCTGAATATAGAGGTCACCTGGAGATCATGAGGGTGCATCCGCTTACAGCATCCACCTCCCTCCCCTCTTACTATGCAAACCTGATATTTTTATAAGGGTAAATCTACCCCAGAATATCCATTTGGTTTTCTGAGTTTCACGCTTCTGAATTATATTATTACTAGCTGGATACCCGTGCTTCGCTACGGAGTGTTTTTAAATTTGATAAGTTTATAATACCACTACAAGGAAAGCATACAAATTATTTTACTACGCGAGAATATCTAGATTCTATCCCTCCTAGTTATATCCCCCACCTCTTTGATAAGATCATTTGCAAATATCCTAAATTCACCCCCCTCCTAAATGAAAATATGACAAAACTGTACATAACAACAATTACTGTACTCTTAAAGAGCATTACAACGATATGCATCATGAAGATGAAGGGCATTCATTACTTGTACCCTGTACCCTTATGTACCAAAATTTATAGTTCAAAAATTCGTGTAAACAGTTACCTTCCCCTTGCTTTGAAGGTCAAGTGTGCAAATTTTCATCGAGATCGGACTAAAACTGTAGATTTGTATAAAA